>PVJI01027740.1:0-17288 GCA_004026765.1 Micronycteris hirsuta
CCCCTGCACTGGGGACCTAGCCCACAACCTAGGTATGTGCCCTGACTGGGAATAGAACCTGCAACCCTTTGGTTCCCAGCCCGGTGCTCAATCTGCTGAGCCATACCAGCCAGGGTGACACTAAAGTTTTTGTCACCAAATCCCCTAAACTTATCACAAGCAGAAATTGTGCAAAATATGAGTGTGAATTGAAGGCTTATTGGGAGGCTTACCTGCTAGCTTACACCTCTCTCAGCTTCCACACCATCATCTTCTACTTTAGAATTAAACTGCAATAGACAAACTTTATACCTAGAAGTGATTATTTTTCTTTTGAAGAAAGTTGCACAAAAAATCACTATTAACCTAATACAGTTTCAATATTTTTAGTCCCTTAAATAATTGAAAACAAGTAGTTTAAGCCTGCTAAACATTTGCTTATTGTTACATTTATCATAATTAGCTACATATATGTTGACAGGAGGGGATTTGATTCAAAACAAATTAGATGAAAAGAAATTGATCCTTAAATATTGAATAAATGTTTTGAGTATCCACTTTGCATTAAGTATTGGATATTTAAAACAACCAAACCTATATAATCTTATTAACCAATGTCACCTCAATAAATTTCATAAAATAAATAAAACAGCTAAACAGATACCATCTTCTCCCCTCATGGAGCTTCCATATGGTGTATGGAAAAGAAATCCGTTAATCAGCCTCACAAATTAATAATATCAAATAACTGCCATGCAGGAAAAGCATAATGTGTATTCAGAAAATAGAGCCTAATCTGGGAAGGCTGGGGAAATCTTCCTGGAAAATGTGACATTTAAACTATTGGTAGGCATAAACTGAACAAAGTATGAGAGGACAAGAGAAAAACTGTTTGTTGCTTGTACAAGGGCCCTGAGGTAGGAAGATGTATGACTTTTCCTAAATGATAATGGCTTCACTTATTAACTATGTACCAGATGTCAGACACTGTTCTAAGTTTTTTTCAATGTATGAATTTATTTATTCTTCACAATGACAATGTGAGATATGTATTGTTATTACTCCCAATTTACAGAAGGACAGACTGAGTTCCAAAGAAATTGTTTCTCCAGCAAGACTGGACTAATAACACACCATCTTACCCTGGAAGCTCGGTTAACCTGGCTAGATAAAAGAAAATGAAAAAAAGGTGTACGTATTTTGTAGAGATGCATGTGGCTGAATCTTGATTACTATGGACATTGGTTGTATGGGTTCATTAAACTTATCTTTTTGAATGTTCAAACATTTTCATAATTTTTAAAATAAAATTAAAGAAAGCTTGTGTAACTGGAGCTCAGAGTAAGGTGGAAACGTAAGCTGGGACCTGATCATGCAGGGCCTTGAACCATATTCAAGATTTTGGTCATTATCCTAAAACGTCACTGAAGTATTTCATGCAGAGGAATAACATGATCAACTGTGAATGCTATAGGAATCTCAATGGCAGCAATGAAAGCACTAGAGAAGGCGAGAAGAGTGCAAACCTCGTAATGCCTGTGATTATAGGATGCTAAAAAATTAAGACGTAATTTGGAGATTGCATTTGAGATGTTCTTTTTAAAAATATAACAGCAACAACAGGAAAAAGTGTTCCTTTGCTCCAGTCAGAACTTTCTTTTATTATTTCATGAACAAATTATTGTCAAAGATACTTAAATATAAATGAACATAAAGCTGAAAATTGGACATAGAATGATTAACCAAAGGTATTGACAGATAATTGACTTTAAAAACAAAATTACAAAGCATGTGAAACTACCAAAGGAAAAGCATTACTTAAAAAAAAAAAACCAAAGTATCATATTTTTAAAACATAAATGTAATAAAAGAAAGTGTAAAATATCATAAAATATCAACACTCCCTTGTTTTCACAGGAAAAGTACTTTATCGATGTAAAATTAATACAATTACGCTAGGCCATTTGTTGCCTGACATTTCCAAACACACTTCTTAGGGAAAGTGCCCAAAGCGCCTGTGACATAGCTAGTCCCCTCCCATCCTAGTCTTACTCTGTCACATCTAATTGGCCTTAGGATTGACACCTGATCTCAAGGAAAGTTAGTTTGTAGTTATATGACCTAGAGGATTTTTAAAAACAGAAAATAAAAAACCAGTCGGATCTGATCATTGCAAATTTAAGAAATATTTGCAAATCGAATATAGCAGAGAGAGGAGAGGACTATTAAAATGAGTCTACTAAGTTACCTTATTTCTAAGGTAAACTATGTATATGTATATATGCATCCTAGATACTATATATCTTAATATTTTAACCATCAGAATCGCTTGAAAGTCTTGATAAAACATACTACTGGACCCCACCCTCAATTTCTGATTCAAGGTTGTCTTCAGAGGTCCCTTCAAATCTGTGTTTCTAAACAAGTTCTCAGGCGAGATTACTCTTTGAGAACCACTGATGTATTTCTTCTTAGTAGCATTTTCAGCCAGGTGTGTGAAAACCTTTTGCTGCAGGATAAACAAAGAAAGCAAGCATCAAAGCATCTTGGATTCAATGAAGTACTGTATGAAATTATTTTATATCTACTTAATAATACTTGTAGTTACAATTAAACATGTAAATGACTCAGGCATGGGAACACACCACATAGCTTTGCTATTTTTTTTTAATTGTTTTAGTCTGGATTTATCTTTCCTTTATAACCTATTTTAACAATTTTGTACATATTCTTTCATTCTCTGCCCCCCCTAATATTCATATGATTATCTATAGTAATATATGTTTAAAGGTATATTGTTTTTTGTTGTGAATTTTGGCCAGCAGGATTCGTATGCCATGGCTGCGTGTAAATCATTTTACATGTAACTTTACAATGGACTAGAAATTCCGGGACCACGTGTCCCCTCCATTATCATCTTGGAGAGGCCCCGAGCCTTGCGTCCAGGGGTTTTTATTGATGATCTCCTGGCCATGACCTCAGAATGGTATTCATTAACTATGCTTAGATTGTAGATTCACTTTAGGTAACAGACAGCCCGGAAGGTACATTAAAAGGGTTAGGTAAAGACAAGAGGTATGGCTGGACTTTGAAAGGATTAGCATGGGTCTAAGGAAGCTAGTTAAGCATTAGCATTTGTTCTGATCCAGGGAGAGATTTTTAGCAAGAGCAAGGTTTTATTTTAAATCTAAGGAGCATGCCAGCCTGATTTCTCCACAGGAAATTCTGCTACTCCACTCGTGGGTCCATGCATGCCGGCTTATGTTCCACGAGAGATCGTGCTCTTATTAGACGTGAAAACATAGGGCTACAATTCCCCACTGTGGGTGCATGAATTTCCCTTAGTTTTTCTTATAAAAACTGGAATAATAATATAAACATTTTTCAGAATCTTCCTTTTGTCTCTCAATAATATCTCGTGAAAAACAATTCAAGCCATTAGGTATAACAAAGTCAAAATCAATTATATGATAGACCACAATTTAGCCATTCCCTTAGCTCTGTTGCTCTTGATTTGCTTAGTTATATGCTATAGTATCAGTTTCAAAATCTCAGTGGTTTATCCTCCCCAGAAAGTGTTCTTTCTTTGGTCATGCTCCATGTCCAAAAGAGGAAAGCAGGGGAGCCCTACTCATGTTACTCAGCTATCCAGACTGATAAAGCTCTAGGTTGGTAAAGAAGACTCTGTGGCCATTAGAAAGTAGGAAGGGACCCTGGTGAGCAGCACATTGACTCAAGGCTTCAAAGGAGGAATGGCACATCACTTCTAATCACAATACACTGGCCTCAGCTAGTTAGATTACACTCCCAATTTTAAGAGGAATAAAGAAAGTTGTTTCACTCTTACCATACTTTCAGAGGAGGGATGTTTTTCAGCAGCTTGTGACTACCATAGTACTAATGGGCATTCACTTTATTTCCAGTTTTTTTGCAACCATGAGCGTGTAATAATATCTCTCTGTTTTTATTTCCTTATACTCTGGTAGTTTTATTCTTGGGAATAGATTCCTAGCTGTTTCTGGATCAAAGATATATGTATTTTTAATTATTACAGATATTATCACCTTGTTTTCCAAAAGGATATAGGAATTTACCTTTCTTCCACCAATTTATTAAAACACAAATTTTCCTACATCCTCGTCAGCAGTAGGTATTATAACTTTTTAATTTTGCAAGTCTTGAGCATGTAAAGCTCTTTCCATCATTACTTTGGTTTGCATTTCCCTTTTCTCTGGTTTAAATTTATTTCTGGTTTAAATTTCACAACAAGGTACCTACTATCTTCTATTTTTCCATTGAATTGGTAGTTGTCTTTTTTCTTCTATTAATATATAAGCCTTCTGCATGTTATGTTATCTATGTTATAAATATCTTTGTAATCTACTATTTGTAGATTTTGTTTATATTTTCTATACCAAAATTTTTATTTTTATGCATTTTCTTTTCAATCTCAGTTAAGAGGCTTCTTCTTGATTCATGATAGTACATGCAGTTACATACTTGCAAGATTTAAAAAAATTTAAACCCTCACCCAAGAATATATTGATTTAGAGAGAGAGGAAGGGCGAGAGAAAGAGAAATATCAATGTGAGAGAGAAACATTGATCAATTGCCTCCTGTATGCGCCCTGACCAGGGATCAAACCTGCAACCTTCTGGTATACAGGACAACACTCCAACCAACTGACCCATAGCACCAGGGCTCAATTATAGTTTACATTCAATATTATTTTGTATTAGCTTCACATGTACAGCAAAGTGGTTAGACAATCATATACTTTATGAAGTGCAATTTTTTTAAGTATTCAAACTGGAATTTATTTCTGTGTATGGCAAAAGATATGGGTGTTACATTCCTAATTTTATTTAAGATAGTCGCTTGTATAGGCATCATTTGTTAAAATACTTTTTGGCATTAAAATGATTTTCCATCTTTGTCACATATTAAATTATTATGTCACTATAAGTTATTTCTGAAATTTCAATTTGGTTTTTTAATTGGTCTACACATTACTTCATTACACCTCATAATTGTAATATGCAGTGAAAGCTGTACCCAAAGGAAGTTTATAGACTTAAACTCCTTTATTATTAAATCTAAAAATAAAGGAACTAAAGTCTAATGTTAAAAAGTTACAAGCAGAACAATAAAATTCACTTAAAAAACTAGTAAGAAATTAAGGAAGATTAAAATTAATGAACTAGAACTTCAACATATTACCATACCCTGTCCCAAGAAAACTCCACAAATTTGTTTTGTTTTTTTTTTAAGATAAATTAGATAAACACTTGAACCTGATCAAGGATAAAATAAAATGAGAGAAGGAAAATAAAAAGGAGAAAGGAGGCATATCACAGATACAGGAAGGCCTTAAAAATTAACTTTAACATTCAACTATTTCATGCCATGAAAATAGGTGAAAATCTCCCAATTACTGGTAATTTGAGGACAGCATACCATTAACAAAAAATTCTAGTAAAGATGGTGTCAAAAAGGAAAATTAAGGGATTATGTAGTATATGCTTTGAGACTGACAAGATTAAATATTGGCAGTTACAATCCAGTAATAGCAAGTAAATAATAACCTATGACATGGAAGGTGGGGGAATGGGTAGGGCAGGGGAAGGTAATGGGGAGGAAATGGGGACAACTGTAATTAAACAGCAATAAAAAAGAATATCCTATGACCAAGTTCAAGGATGTTCAGTATCAAAAATACAGTGTCATGTCAAAGATTAAAGGCAATTTATATGACATAAAAATTTAATTATAACAATCTTTAAATGAGAATAGAGGAATCTGATAATGTTGACAATAACTTTCTAGTAACATACATTAAATGGTGAAACACTTAAAACCAATTAAATAAATATGAAGGATTAAACTTTCATACTATTCAACATTGTTTGTACTTATAAGCAGATGTAATAACAAGAAAGTAACTGGTAAAATTTGGAAATTAGAGGTAAGAGTATGTTTTTTGTTGAGTAGGTAATTATGTAACTAGGGAAGTTAGGAAACCAGTTTTAAAGGAAGCAGAAAAATTGGTACATTGCCTGGATAAATACACAGTGAGACTCTAGATAAGATATTGGAAAAATCATTCACAATAATGACCAGGGGCTGTAAAATACTTAGAAGTAAGTTTAATAAGAAAAGCACATGACCTGACTGAGAAAACCTGAACTATTTCATTGATAAGACCTACAGGAATGGAAAGATACATAGATAATCACATTCTTGATGGGAAGGCATAATGCTATAAAAATTCAGTTCCCTCCTAATATAAAACCATAATTTAATTTTATATAATGCCAGTAGTGTTACTGTTTTAGATTTTAAAATCTCAAAGCTTATATAAAAGAAAAAAGGCCTGAGAGGAGCCAGGACAAGAGATAATCAGAATGTCTGACAGAACCACTGTAAACAAATCAATACAGAATCTGGGGAAGAAGACAATAAAATGAGGTATAATTTAAAAGACACAACAGGCTAGGACATAGGAAGAGAAATAAGACCACCTGCAAGAGACACCAACAACACAGGGTAAGAACAGCAAATACTGAAGTAGCCAGTAATCCAATTGTTCATTGTTGCCACCCTTTATCTGCTGTTCATTTAGATTGTGAGCTTTAGATAAATTAATTGCTGCTTGTCACTCTCAGCAGTATTTGAAATGCTAATTAGCATGTTTTAATAAGTCCTTCATTTGTTTTTAATCCTTAAATTGTTAGACTTAGCTAGAAGTAGGGTAACCACAGGACTCTTGGGGAGAATTATTCTCTAGACATAGCACTGGATATGATTTCCTCAAGTTGCCAAGTAACCTAAAAGCCCTGGGCAAGTCAAGGTTCATGGACTGGAGAATCCATCCATTCTGGGATAGGGAATGGTTGTCAGACTTTTCCTGTCTTCGTCAGGCTTTTTAACAATGACATCACTAATAAATATATTTTAGGTTTTGCCCCCAACAAAAATCCAGTTGTCTGTACAGCCCTCTCCATCACTATCTTTCCCTGCATCTCCGCTCCCCACATTTCTCACACACATACAAAAAATGGAAGGTTTCAGGAATATATTTCACTTATTTGAAGATAATATTGAATTTTGAAAATTTTAGAGTATATTGAGGCAGATTATTTTCTAATTCTGTTTATTATCATTGTTATTGGCATGATCAATATATTTCTCTAAAAACATTTGTTCTTTAAAATATCCAAAAGCAAAATTAAAATTTTTTATTGTACCCAAAAATAATCTGAGACATTTTTATGAATTTATTTGACTCCACTTGGGTTGGTTATCTTTACATTATTAGTAAATACACAAATATATTTCATTAGGAATACATATTTCTTTGGCAAGAAAGATTTCTAACAGCGATTTTTCATTTTTATTTATTTTTTAGTTTTTATTTTTCTCTTTTTTATTCAATTTATTGGGGTGACAATGGGTAACAAAATTATACAGTTTC
This sequence comes from Micronycteris hirsuta, assembly GCA_004026765.1. NCBI lineage: Eukaryota > Metazoa > Chordata > Mammalia > Chiroptera > Phyllostomidae > Micronycteris > Micronycteris hirsuta. Next base: position 7,454 of record PVJI01027740.1, read on the forward strand.
AGGTGCACAATTCCACATAAATCATTTGTACACTGTATTGTGTGTTTACCACCCCAAGTCAAGACTCCTTCCATCACCATTTATCCCCCCGTACCCTCCTATACCTCCCCCTGTACCCTCCCCTGGCAATCGCCAAACTGTTGTCCATGAGTTTTCTCTTTTTTCCTTTTTAGCTCAATCTTTCCACCCCCCCCAGTTACCCATCCCCCACCCCCATAGCTGTTGGCCTGCTCTCTATGAGTTTGTTTCCATTTTGCTTATTCATTTTAGTCATTAGATTCCACATATGAGTGAAATCATATGGTACTTGTCTTTCTCTGACTGGCTTATTTCACTTAACATAATGCTCTCCAGGTCCATCCATGCTGTTGCAATGGGTAAGATTTCTTTTTTTTTCTTTTTAAATATATTTTATTGATTATGCTATTACAGTTGTCCCATTTCCCTCCCTTTGTTCCCCTCCACCCTGCACACACCCTCCCACCCACATTCCCTCCCTTTATTTCGTGTCCATGGGTCATACATATAAGTTCTTTGGCTTCTACATTCCCTATACTATTCTTAACCTCCCCCTATTTTCTACCTACGATTTATGCTACTTATTCTCTGTATCTTTTCCCCTTTCTCCCCTTCCCACTCCCCCTTTGATAACCCTCCATGTGACCTCCATTTCTGTGGTTCTGTTCCTGTTCTAGTTGTTTGCTTAGTTTGCTATTGCTTTTGTTTTAGGTGTGGTTGTTAACTGTGAATTTGCTGTCATTTTACTGTTCATATTTTTTATCTTCTTTTTCTTAGATAAATCCCTTTAACATTTCATATAATAATGGCTTGGTGATGATGAACTCCTTGAATTTGACCTTATCTGAGAATCACTTTATCTGCCCTTCCACTCTAAATGAAAGTTTAGCTGGATAGAGTAATCTTTTTTTTTTTAGTTTTTTTTTTTTTTTTCAGAGAGAGGAGAAGGAAGGGAGAAAGAGCAATGTATGGTTGCCTCTCATATGGCCCTCGTTGGGGATCTGGCCTGCAACCCAGGCATGTGCCCCAACTGGGAATCCAACCAGGACCCTCTGGTTCCCAGCCCGCGCTCAATCCACTGAGCTACACCAGCCGGGCTGGATAGAGTAATTTTGGATGTAGGTCCTTGCCTTTCATGACTTGGTATACTTCTCTCCAACCCCTTCTTACCTGTAAGGTCTCTTTTGAGAAATCAGCTGACAGTCTTATGGGAATTCCTTTGTAGGTAACTGTCTCCTTTTCTCTTGCTGCTTCTAAGATTCTCTCCTTATTTTTAATCTTGGGTAATGTAATTATGATGTGTCTTGGTGTGCTCCTCTTTGGGTCCAACTTCTTTGGGACTTTCTGAGCTTCCTGGACTTCCTGAAAATCTATTTCCTTCACCAGCTTGGGGAAGTTCTCCTTCATTATTTGTTCAAATAAGTTTTCAATCCCTTGGTCTTCCTCTTCTTCTTCTGGTACCCCTATAATCCAGCTGTTGGGATGTTTAAAGATGTCCTGGGGGTTCCTAAGCCTCTCCTCATTTTTTTGAATTTTTGTTTCTTCATTCTTTTCTGGTTGAATGTTTCCTTCTTCCTTCTGGTCCACAGCGTTGATTTGAGTCCCGGTTTCCTTCCCATCACTATTGGTTCTCTGTATATTTTCCTTTATTTCACTTAGTATAGCCTTCATTTTTTCCTCTAATTTGTGACCAAATTCAACCAATTCTTGGAGCATCCCAATTACCAGTATTTTGAACTGTGTGTCTGATAGGATGGCTATCTCTAAATGGCTTAGTTGTATTTTTTTCTGGAGCTTTGATCTGTTCTTTCATTTGGGCCATTTTTTTTCATGGTGCACCTGTTACATAGAAGGGGTGGAGCCTTAGGTGTTCACCAGGGCAGGGTACCTCACATCGTTGTGTTGTTATGCTGTCTATGGGGAAGGGATCTGAGAGGGAACAATGGTGCTGGCTCTGCTCTCTCCCGGCTTTCAGTCATTTCCCCCACTACCCAGAGAAGCAAAGTGGTCCCTTCTGTGCTGATTCCTGGGTGGGTAGGCTTGTGCACATTCTAGGACTCCCTTTGTGGGTCTCTCCAACAAACTCTCCTGTGAGGCTGGGAGTTCCTTCCACTGCCTCCTCAAGCCCCACAGGTGTTTTCCATAGGTGCTTTGAGGCCTTATTTCCTCTCCTCTCTCTGGCACCCTGGGTTTCACAGTCTGTCTTGCTCCCCAGCTGTTCCTTTGTCCGCATGCAAATGTGGGACTGCCCGCTTCACCAGCTGCACCCTCCAGGGTCCACCAGCCGCTGCCTTGCTGCCCAGCTGCAGCGTTGCCCGTCCTGCTCCACAAACTGCTGCCTTGCTGTGTCCACCAGCCACGGTCTTACCAGGTCTGCCAGCTGCCGCAGGCAGCCACCTCTCGGGTGCCTGAGCCCTCTCTGCCCCGCTGCCCAGCTCTGCCCCTCCTACCGGTCTGGATGAATGTGTCTTCTTTAACTCCTTGGGTGTCGGACTTCCATACAGTTCAATTTTTTGTCAGTTCTGGTTGTTTTTTATTTTTAAATAGTTGTTGTCCTTCTTTTGGTTGTGCAAGGAGGCACAGTGTGTCTACCTACGCCTCCATCTTGGCCGGAAGTAGATTTCCCTTTTTTGATGGCTGAGTAGTATTCTGTTGGATAAATGTACCACAGCTTTTTTCATTCAGTCATCTACTGATGGACACTTGGGCTGCTTCTGTATCTTGGCAATTATAAATAATGCTGAAATGAACATACGGATGCATATTTTCCTTCAAATTAGTGTTTGGGTTTCTTTGGTAAATTCCCAGAAGTGGAATTCTGGGTTACAAGGCAGTTGCACTTGTAATTTTTTTGAGGTAACTCCATACTGCTTTCTGCAGTGGCTGTACCAGTCTGCATTCCCACCAACAGTGCACTAGGGTTCCCTTTTCTCCACATCCTCATTCAACACTTGTTTGTTGATTTATTGATGATAGTCATTCTGACAGGTGTGAGGTGATATCTCATTGTGGTTTTAATTTGCATTTCTCTGATGATGTGTGATGTTGAGCATCTTTTAATGTCTATTGGCCATCTGTATATTCTCTTCAGAGAAGTGTCTCTGCAGATCCTTTGCCCATTTTTAAATTGGATTTCTTTTGGTGTTGGGTTTTATAAGTTCTTTATAAATTTTAGGTATGACCCCTTATCAAATGTCTTGGCAAATATGTTCTTCCATTCAGTGAGTTGTCTTTTCATTTTGTTGATGGTTTCCTGTCCTGTGCAAAAACATTTTAGTTTGATATAGTCTCATTTGATTATTTTTTGTTTCCTTGCCTGAGGAGATATATCAGAAAAAAATGTTGCTATGAGCAATGTCCAAGATTTTACTGCCTATGTTTTCTTCTAGGATTTTTATGGTTTCAAGTCTAACATTTAAATCTTTAAATTTATTTTGAATTTATTCCTGTGTATGATTTAAGGAAGAGGTCTAGTTTCATTTGTTTTTGCATGTATCTGTCCAGCACCATTTATTGAATAGGCGATCTTCATCCTATTATGTTTTTGCCTCCTTTGTCAAATATTAATTGCCTATAAAGGTGTGGGTTTATTTATGGCCTCTCTATTCTTTTTCTCTTAAATTTTTATTTATTGATGAGAGAGAGAGAGAGGCAAACATATGGATTTGTCGTTCCACTTGTTCGTGCATTCACTAGTTGATTCTTATATGTATGTGCCCTGACCAGAGATGGAGCCTGCAACCTTGGCATATTGAGATGATGCTGTAATCAATTGAGCTACCCATCCTGGACCTCTGGGCTCTCTATTCTGTTCTATTGATCTATGTCTGTTTTTATGCCAGTAGCATGCTATTTTGATTACTGTGGCCTTGTAAGTATAGTTTGATAGCAGGTAGCATGAGTCCTCCAACTTTGTTCTTCTTTCTCAAGATTGCTGTTGATTGTAGGAGTTCTTTTTGTGGTTCCATATAAATTTTTGGAATGTTTGTTCTTGTTCTGTGAAATACATCATTGGTGTCTTGATAGGAATTGCATTGAATCTGTAGATTGCTTTGGATATTTTAATGATGTTAATTCTTCCTATTTATGATCACATTATGTGCTTCCACTTATTTGTATCTTTTTCAGTTTCTTTCTTCAGTGCCTTATAATTTTAGAGTACAGGTTTATTCCTAGGTATTTTATTCTTTTTGTAGCAATGTGAATGGGATTATTTTCTTAATTTTCCTTTCTGTTAGTTTGTTATTGCTTATAAAAATGAAACTGATTTCTGGATATTAACTTAGTATCCTGCTACCTTGCTGAATTCATTTATCAGCTCTAGTAGTTTCTTGGTGGAATCTTTGGGGTATTCTATGTACAGCATAAGGTCTTCTGCAAATAATGACAGTTTTACTTCTTCTTTTCCAATTTGGATGCCTTATATTTCTTCTTGTCTGATTGCTGTGGCTAGGACTTCCAGTACTATGTTGAATCAGAGTGGTGAAAGTGAATGCCCCTGTTTTGTTCTCAGTTTTAAGGGAAACATTTGTAGTTTTTGCCCTTTGAGTATGATGTTCACTGTAGGTTTGTCATATATGGCCTTTATTACATTGGGATATGTTCCCTCTATTCCCACTTTGCTGAGAGTTTTTTTTTATCATAAATGGGTGCTGGATTTTATTTAATACTTTCTCAGTGTATATTGATATGATCATGTGGTTTGTGTCCTTTATTTTGTTTATATGGCATATCATGTTTATTGATTTGTGGATATTGTACCAACTTTGCATCCCTAGAATAAATCCCACTTGATCATGGGGTATAATCTTTTCAATGCATTGCTGGATCATGTTTGCTAATATTTTGTTGAGGATTTTAGCATCTATGTTTATCAGGGATAGTGGCTTATACTTTTCTTTGTAATGTTTTTATCTGGTTTTGGAACTAGGATAATACTGGCCTTGTAAAATGAACTTGAGAATCTTCCCTCCTTTAGAACTTTTTGCAATAGTTTGAGAGAGACAGGTTTTAGTTCTTCTTTGAATGGTGGTAAAATTCACCTGTGAAGCCTTCTGGTGCAGGATTTTTGTTTGTTGGGAGTTTTTTGATTACTGCTTCAATTTCACTCGTTGTAATCTATCTATTCAGATTCTCTGATTCTTCCTGATTCAGTTTTGGAAGATTGTATATTTCTAGGAATTTATCCATTTTTGTCTAGATTGTCCAATTTGTTGGCATGTAGTTCATAATATTTTCTTACAATCCTTCATACAGTATTTCTTTGGTGTCAGTTGTTACCTCTCCTCTTTTATTTCTGCTCATAGCAATTTTTAAAAAAGGACTTCTTATTCAACAATCACGACATTCATTTTAATATGACTCTTCTAAGATACAGTAACTAAAAATTCAGATAACTTAAAAATTACTGAAAGTATCAAGTAGAGTCTTATTTTATCCTCACCCAAGGACATTTTTTTCATTGCTTTTAGACAGAGAAGAAGGGAGAGAAACATAAATGAGAGAAACATCGATTGGTTACCTCCCATATTTGTGGTGGGACTGGGGATCTTATGTGCCTGGACCAGGTATCAAACCCACAACCTAGGTACATGCCCTGACCTGGAATTGAACTGCTCAACCTTTTGGTTAGGGGATGACGCTCCAACCAACTGAGCCACCCTGGTCAGAGCTCAACTAGAGTATTATTTTATTTTTATTTTTATATTTTTAACTAAAATATTTTAAAATATAAACTTCTATTTAAAGTATAATTTACTTAGAGAAAAAGTACACAGAGTGTGAATGACTGTATATAGTTTGATGAATTATTGCCAAGTGAACCCAACTGTGTAACCACTGCTCAGGTTAAAAAAAAAAAAAGAACATCATCAGCATCTCAGGAGCCTTTCATGTGCCTATTCTTAATCTACCAACCCCTTTTAATATATTGTTTGAATCACTAATAAGTACAACAGTATAGCTTAGTTAGCCCTGGCCAGGTACCTCAGTTGGTTTGAGCATTGTACAGATATGCCAAAGTTGTGGGTTCAATCAATCCATCCACGGTCAGGGCACATAAAAGAAGCAACCAATGAATGCATAAATAAAGCAGAACAATAGATTATTTAGATTATTATTCAGCAAACATTCACTACCTACTCAGCCAAAATAAGACTATTCTGCCCCCTTGATGATAGGCTTGGTCATCTGACTTTCTTTGACTAATGGAATGTGGGCAGAACTAGCAATGAGCCAATTCTTAGCCTAGGCTTTAAGAAATGTAGCAAGTTTCTGACCTCTGACACAAGAAGAACATACCCCAGGTAGTAATTGGGCCTTTCAAGAATGAAACATAGAGAAAAGACCTGAATATACTGATAACCTGAATTAGAGTTACCCCCGGAGACATATATTTGCTAGTGAGAAAAATAAATGCTTTTTGTTATATACCATTCAGATTTTATTAGCGACACAGCGAAGGTTGACTAACATAATAATTATTTGGTAAATCTCAATAAAACCTAAGAGAATGAACTCAGGTTACTACTTTGTGAATCCATTTAATGCTTTGTGGAAACTTATGGTTATAATTAACTGTAGAATAATATTTAACTTTGTCACATATTTTGACACTTCCTGATAACCTGATACTTCTTTGTTTCTATTCCATATACCACTATTTTTAGGGTAGGGAAACCAGTCACTACCAACATTTTCATTTATTTAACAAACATTTTTCTGAAGAATATTGTGTATCACTAATATGTTTAAATAGTTCTCCCCATATCCATTCTTTTCCTGTTTTTAAATATTATGTACTTTGTAATTTTTAATATTATATAGTATTGACTTTAAATATTTTATTCATAATCTTGAGAGAAGATACAATTGATTTTCACTTATATATTTTTTGTAAGAGCAATATCACAGAATGTTTAACACATAAACTGAGGATAACTGGTAAAAATAAATATTGTGAAAATTCATATTTTAGAAAAATGAGATAAAATATATACTGTATATAAGTTCTTTGTAAATGTTGAATCACCTGTGGAATAATGATTTATATTTAAATTTATGTTCCCACAGAGAATTGGGCAAATCCCCTTCTCTTCTATAACAGAGTTCTAAAATGTTCAAGAATATTCCATTCTCAAGGAGCTCTGCTGTCAAGAGTGTGGGACTGGGAAAGCTCAAGTTCATTTAGCTCAGTTCCATCCCACAAATGTTTACCGAGTGCATGTCTTTTATGTCCCAGCTGACTCTGGATGTCCAAAGACAGTTAAGAGCTCAGCAAGCTCACAGACATGTAAATAAAGCATTTACCAAAATAGGACATGTGCTAACATTCTGCACAGGTACTTTCAGTTGACATTAAATCCAATCTGAAGGCTGAATTATATTTGTGATATTAATATCTAAATATAGTCACTGAAAATGATTTGTTATCAATTTGGGATAATTTATAAAAATAAAATTTTGCAGTTTTCAAACCTCATTAATTTTTTGTTGTATTTTCTGGAGTATTTATGTAGGCCATGGAGAACTGACCTCTGAATTGATACTGAAATTTTTTTTAACAATATTTTTAAAAGATTTTATTTGTTTATTTTTAGACAGACAGGAAGGGAAGGAGAAAGAGAGGGAGAGAAACATCAATGTGTGGTTGCCTCTTGCGTACCCCTCACTGGGGAACCTGGCGTGTGTCATGACTGGGAATCGAACCCACTACCCTTTGCTTCACAGGCCCACGCTCAATCCACTGAGCTACACCAGCCAGGGCTGTTACTGAAATTTTTATTTATTTTTTTTTTTAATTTTTTTTTTTAAAGATTGTCTTTTTTTTTTTAAGATTTTATTTATTTATTTATTTCAGAGAGAGGGGAAGGGAGGGAGACAGAGAGGGAGAGAAACAGCAATGTATGGTTGCTCTCACATGGCCCTCACTGGGGACCTGGCCTGCAACCCAGGCATGTGCCCTGACAGGGAATCGAACCGGGACCCTCTGGTTCCCAGCCCGCGCTCAATCCACTGAGCTACACCAGCCAGGGCTGTTACTGAAATTTTTAATTCAAATTATCTATTTGTAATATAGATGCTTATGGTTTCCTTTCTTGAAATTAATTCCTTTTTCTACTTTTTCAAAGCTTCCTTAAATTTTATTTTATATTTCATTTTTTAAATTAAATAATATCTATAAATCCACTGTAATCACTTATTCATAATATGTAACAAAATAGATGTACAACTACATTTCTTATATTTCTGGAAGTATAGCTATAGCAGCAAGACGTCTAGAATAGGAAAAAATTTTAGAAGTTATATGTTAATATAAATTACTATGGATTTTTAATATTCAGATTTTATCAAAACTGTACACAGAAATCCTAATTGATTTCTTGTATTAATCTCTATGTTTAAAACAAAGCTAATTTCAAACATTTTAATCAATTTTAATTTTAAAGATTTACTTCTTTCTTGCACAAATATATTTACAAACTTTCCTAGCATGTAACAAGTTCAAGATTATATATGATTGTGGACTTCCAGCCAAGATGGAGGCGTAGGTAGACATATTGTGCCTCCTCACACAACCAAAAGAGGAAAAACAACAATTTAAAAAATAAAAACAGCCAGATCTGACAAAAAACTGAACTGAATGAAGTCCGACAACCAAGGAGTTAAAGAAGACATGTGCATCCAGACCGGTAAGCGGGGCGGAACTGGGTGGAGAGCGCTCCTCGGGACGCAGTTTGTGGGGTGGTACCAGCAACGCTCCAGCTGCCTGGAGAAACCTGTGGCGGGCGCGCCTGGCCAAAATGCGGCAGGCGCACTCAGCGAAACCGGGGCTGAGACTGGTGGACTGCGCATTCCCTCATTCGTGCGCAGATAAACCAGGAGGAAAAGCTGGGGAGCGGAACAGACTGTGTGGCCCACCAATGCAGGGAAATAAAGCCTCAAACCACCGATTGAAAACACCTGTGGGGGTTGAGGCAGCAGCGGGAGGAACTCCCGGCCTCACAGGAGAGTTTGTTGGGGAGACCCACAGGGACTTGGAACTGTGCAGGCCTGTCCACTCACCCCAGAGCCAGCAAAGAAGGGCCCAACTTGCTTGTGGGTAGCTGGGGAAGTGCAGAGAACAGAGCAAGTGCCATTGTTCTCTCAGGCCCTGCCCCCACGGATGGCATCACAGCACAACCATATGGGTTACCCCGCCCTGGTGAACACCTAAGGCTCCACCCCTTAAAGTAACAGGTGCACTGAGGAAAAAAAATGGCCCAAATGAAAGAACACATCAAAGCTCTAGAAAAAATACAACTAAGTGATGAAGAGATAGCCAACCTATCAGATGCACATTTCAAAGCACTGATAATCAGGATGCTCACAGGATTCAAAGAAAGAATGTTGCAATTGTCGCAATTACTTGAACAAATGAGAAGGGATGAGAAGGAAACTGGGACTCAAATCAACGGAGTGGACCAACAGAAAGAAAAAAACATCCAACCAGAAAAGAATGAAGAAACAAGAATTCAAAAAACTGAGGAGAGGCTTAGGAACCTCCAGGATATCTTTAAACATGCCAGCATCGAAGTCATAGGGGTGCCAGAAGGAGAAGAGGAAGACCAAGGGATTGAAAACTTATTTGAACAAATAATGAAGGAGAACTTCCCCAAGCTGGTGAAGGAAATAGATTTTCAGGAAGTCCAGGAAGCTCAGAGAGTCCCAAAGAAGTTGGACCCAAAGAAGAACACACCAAGACACATCATAATTACATTACCCAAGATTAAAAATAAGGAGAGAATCTTAGAAGCAGCAAGAGAAAAGGAGACAGTTA
>PVJI01027741.1:0-17302 GCA_004026765.1 Micronycteris hirsuta
CTGCTGGCAGGTGTGGGAATGCAGAGAGGCCTTACGCTTGCTCTGGACTCAGCCTGCTGTGAGAAGAGATGGGGAGACCACTCTCCAGGTGAGGGGGCAAGAGGTGGTAGGGCAGGATGGAGCAGAGTCACGAGGACTAGGTTACACAACAGAACAGCCCGAGAGGAAATAAAGATGGAGGACGTCCTCCAGGCCTCACGTAGGTCTGAGTATTTACCCTAATTCTCCACCACTTGTTTCCAACCCCACCCCCTGGTCTGGCCTTTCAGAAGTGTGTGAAAGCCCTGAGTCCTAAGTCTTTCTAGAGTCTACAGATTCTACATGAATGATTCCTTGACTTCTTCTCCATATGATATTTAACTAAATTTTCATTTTATAAATCACTTTTTATATTTTTAAAAATTTTAAATTTATTGGGGTGACATTGGTTAATAGGATCATATAGGTTTTAAGTATACATTTCTATGATACAAGATCTGTGTACTGCACTGTGTGCCCGCCACCTAAAGTCATATATTATTATACTAGTTTCAGGTGTACACCCCAGTGATTAGATATTTTATAACTTACTAAGTGATCATCCTGATAAATCTTGATCTGGTCCCACATCTGCTCCCATACATAGTTATTAGGATATCATTGACTATACTCCCTATGATGTACTTTACATCCCCATGATATTTGCATTACTACTAATTTGTACTTCTTAATCCCTTTATCTTTTTCACCCATTCCCCAAACATTCCCTCTCATCTGGCAAGCATTAAAACATTCTCTGTATCTATGATTCTGCTTCTGTTCTGCTTGTTCATTTATTTTGCTTTTTAGATTCAATTGTTGATAGATATGTATTTATTGCCATTTTATTGTTCATATTTCTGATCCTTCTATCCTTCTTAAGGAAGACCCTTTAATATTTCATGTAATACTGGTTTGGTAGTATTGAATTCCTTTAGCATTTTCCCTGTCTGGGAAGCTCTTTATAAATCCTTAGATGCTAAATGATAGCTTTGCCGAGTAGAGTAATCTTGACTATAGGTTCTTGCTTTTCATCACTTTGAATATTTCTTGCCAATCCCTCTGGCCTGCAAAGTTTCTGTTGAGAAATTAGCTGATAATCTTATGGGAGCTCCCTTGTAGGTATATAACAGCTTTTCTTGCTGCTTTTTAGATTCTCTTTGTTTTTAATCTTTGTCATTTTAATTGAGCTGTGTCTTGGTGTGGGCCTCTTTGGGTTCATCTTGTTTGGGACTCTCTGCTTCCAGTACTTACATGTCTATTTCCTTTACCAGATTAGGGAAGTTTTCTGTCATTATTTTTTTACATAGGTTTTCAATAGCTTGTTCTCTCTCTTCTCTTTCTGCATATCCATGATGCTAATGTTGGTATGCTTGAAGTTGTCCCAGAGGTTCTTTATACTATCTTTTTTTTGGATTTTTTTCTTTTTGCTGTTCTTATTGGATGTGTCCTGCTTCCTCATCATTCAAATCTCTGTTTTGATCCTCTGCTTCAACTGCTCCACTGTTGATTCCCTATAATGTATTCTTCATTATAGTCAATGTATTTTTCATTTCTGACTGGTTATTTTTTATGTTTTCTATCTCCATTTTTATGTTTCCTATCTCTTTGTTGAGGTTCTCACTAAGTTCTTCTACTCTTCCTCTAAGTTCATCGAGCATCCTTATAACCAGTGTTTTGAACTCTGCATCTAATGGATTGCTTGTCTCCATTTTGTTTAGTTATTTTTCTGGAATTCTGCTCTGTTCTTTCATTTGGGCATGTTTCTTTGCCTATTCATTTTGACAGCCTCCCTGTGTTGGGTTCTATGAATTAGGTAGAGCTGCCACATCTCCCAGGCTTTGTAAAGTGGCCAATGTAGTAGGTGTCCTGCAGGGTCCAGTGGCGCAGCCTCCCGGATCACCCAAGCTGGACTCTCGATATGTGCCCCTCGTGTGGGTTGTGTACACTCTCCTCCTGTAGTTGCGCCTTGATTGCTGTTGGCACATCAATGGGAGGGATTTACTCCCAGGCTGATCAGCTGGCAAGGATTTGCTGCGACCACCGACCACCTGCCTCCAACCATCATGGAGGATCAGCTGTGCAGGGGCCCTACTCCACAGAGAAGGACTTACCTCAGTGGGGCTCTGGTGCCCACTGAGTCTGTCCCTTGTGGAGGTAGTTGGGTGGTGGTGCTTTGATGTAGTCTGAAGTTATTCAAGGGTTGATCTGGCTCTGGGGCCTCCTGGGCGGTTCATGCCAAGGTTAGCTGCTGCCTGTGTTCTGCCAGGGCCACCTGGCATGAGCTACAAAGTGATCTGTTATTTTGCGCTGGGCTTGGCGTTGCCCAGGAGAGGCCAAGCTGTGAACCAAGGGTGGCTACTGCTAGTGCCGGGCCTGGGGCCATTTAGCAAGGAGCATGGGGCTCACTGAGGCCAGATGCCACTTTTAGGAAAATCAACTAAATTAATTTTTAAAATTAGTATGTTTCTGGTAAAAGAGTCTGCATTTAAAACTCTAGTTGATTAAATGTACACTTAAAAATGGTTAATATGGTCAATTTTATGTGCATTTCATAATTTTTAAAAGAAAACCTAATTGAAAGAATTACAGAATATTCTAGATAAGGTATAAAAGTATCAAGTACCAATGCAATTGGTTGTATCACATAGGATGTGATATAAGATACAAATCTTGAATAATGAGATTTGTTTATGTCAAGATAATCAACAAACCATTAAAACAATCAATGTGATCCACTACTTTTGTTATTATTACAGAAAACAAACACTTTTAAAACCAAAGCAAACTATAATAACAACTCTTTAGCTAGTTCTCCCTTTTCTTTCACAAACTCTCACTATTTAATAGAACTTTAAAAAACTAGAACTATTTAATATCACTATTTACTCTTTTACTGAAGTATAAAAGAGACACTTCATTAAAGCCATTATTTCTGTACCTGTCGCAGGTCTACACTGTGAGAACAAAGGCTTGAAGATGAAAGCACAGACCCCTTTAGTGGCACAGCCTGGGAAGCAGAGTGACGTGTTCCACCCGGCTGTTTAAAAAGTGCTGTTGGTGAGCTGCCAAAGTTCTGATAAAGGAATGAATTAACATGAGGTACTTACATTAACAATTATTCCTAACTTCAGACTAAAGGAATACTCATTTGATCTACAATATGATCAAAAAAGGTGCACTTAGTGATTAAAAGTTAATTTCTACAATTTCAACTAACATCCATAGTTATGCATAAAAAGGCCAATCCTTCCAAAACTGTTTACAAGACTTATTTACACACTGATATCACTAAAATTGAATTCATCTAAATAATTCATTCTAGATTGTTAAATACCTGGATCTAGCCACTTGGAATGAAGGCAGAGAAAGGTAATTCCACACTGCTTCTAATGAGAAATCCCACTGCAAGTACTAAATGTATAAATTTTTTCAGCATCGGCAGGACTTAATAGACAATTAAATAAAACAACTTGGGAGTAACTTAAGCCATTTTTATAGTTTATGGTAAGTAACAGAGAGCTGCTCTCATTTTTTACTTGTGTGCTTTCTATAAGGGAATGTTTCCAGTTCAAAGGTTCATCATTTCACCAAAAATAACAACAAATTATAAGTGATAATTCCATTTTGAAAAGAGCACTCACCTCCTTAGCTAAATTAGGTAAAAACCTATGCCAAAAGGCCAATTTGGGGAAGATTTTAACTGACTACCTGGCTTTCACAGTACAGGGTGGTCTGAGTTTTCTTCAAGCATGTGGTCGAGGCATAGAAGATTCAATACCCTGGGTGAAATGTCTATTTGCTAGCAGTTAAGCTACCAGCTGACAAGAAGCATGGCACAGTTTAGACCAGCATTCCCCAAAATGTGTTTCTACTGAACACTGATTTTCTGTGATACTGAGAGCTGATGTATGTGAAAGGTACATGCTAGCAGTATTTTTCTCTAAAAGTTTGTTTTAATATGCTGGGGAGTATTAAATGGGTAGGCAGTTTGTTATCACCACAATAACTTATCTTTACGAAATTTTTTATCAGAGCCAAGAATGCCATGAAGCCACATGATGTATGATGTATGATTTGATGCATGAGAGTGTATACTAATTAACCGTGATATTGTACCTCAATATATTCAACATATGGACCAAGTTGTGATCACTCATTGCAGTAATGCTTCTGTTACACCATTTCAGCAATATATGAATATACTATACGTTTATAAACATCCCATGAACAAAGAAATATGGCAAATGCTAGTATAGATGACATATGCCCAAACCTGAAATATGGATTGAGGTCACCGATATAAAATATTGGAATGATGTCTGTACGAGGGAATTTACAAGCAACTTGGTCAGGTTGATAAAAGCCAGGTTTCCAGGACACAGGACAAGGTGAGGAAGGATGGAGAGGGGATCTCATTGTCCTCTGATGTCAATCTGACCATTTCATGCTTCCCCTCCACACTGGCAAGAAACCCCAACATGAATCTTTTCAAGAGATGTCTTGAAATGACCCGAATTTTCAAGTCTCTAAATAATCAAGGGCTTCCTATAATCTGTATAAAGGAAGCTTTATACTCAAATCTGGGTCAAAAGCTACAATTCTATTTGGCAGAAGGAACAAAGTCCTTGAAGTTACTACCATCAATTTAAATCTCACCCTTAGATTTGAGGCTACCTAATAAGATACAGAACTTTGGCTTGCATTGTAAGAAAATCCTCCCCGAGGTACGTTTAATTTTTGGGAGAAAGGGAACACTTCAACCAACTTCCACAGTTCAATTCTACAGAAGTTTGCATAAAACCCAAGGATGAAATCATATGATAGTTAAATACCCCCTCGATTGCTTTCTACCGTATTTCATAGAACAGACATTTCTCAGCAGTATTTCTAAATAAAAAAAAAATCATGCCATACTTTGCATGATTCCATTAAAATGATGTCCAAGAACAAGCAAAATTAACCAATAATGATACAAGTCAGAACAGTTGCTATGGGAGGAGAATTTAGGCTGGGGAAAGGCATGAAGGAAACTTCTGGGGGCTGCTAGAAATGTTCTATATTTAGATCTCATTTACATCTTGATACACATATCAAGAATCATTGAGCTCTGCAATTAAGATTAGTGTACTTCACACACTACACTGTTTGTTGGTGTGTTCTATTTCACTTTTAAAAGATATAATTACCCCGTTAAATAACTTTTGCAAACACAGCAAACATCTTACCACAGAAAAAGATTTGGGTTTATGTATTTACCAGGTGTCAGCAAACTGTGGCCACAGGCCACAGGACTCTGTTATAAAGGAGGCTTTAGGGGACACAGCCACAGGCGGCGTCCACACGACAGCTGCCGGGTGGGTGCTTGTAACAGAGGCCTATGGTCTTTAATGAAAGGTTTGCCAACACCAGACTTAAACTTCAAATAATACCTTTAAACTGTCCCTTTTTTAAGGATAATTCAAATCAACCTCACCTAAATACTGAAGGAACAAGGAGATTCACAGGACAGCTTAGGAAATCACTCAAAGTAACTAAGAATTTCATAAAACTCTAACACGAGGACGCAGCCTTCTTTAGTCTTGAGCTGCACTATGGGCTTAATGACACAGATCACACATTAAGATTTGGTCTTACACAATGTTAATTTTTTTAAATTTGGCGCTAATATTTAAAAAATAGGAGTGTCCACCTAACATAAAACACCCAAAGATTTGGCTGCTCAGACAAAGAAAGGAAGATGGAGCAACGTTGGAACCACATTCCCATAAGGCAGGGGTGTCAAACTCATTTTCATAGGAGGCCACATCAGTCTCGTGGTTGCCTTCAAAGGGCTGAATGTAACTTTAGGACTGTGTAAATGTAATTACTCCTTAACAGTTAAGCGAGAGCTCGGCACTGCCGCCAGGTAGAAACAAGGTGCCAGCCTGATAAAACGAGGGAGAGGGCCAGATTCAGGCTGTGGGCCTTGTGTTTATCACCTGTGCCATAAGGTGGCATAACAATGAGCTGCAGTGACTCCCACTACACGGAGCCTCAGCACCGGCTGACAGGTCACACTGTGCGGAAAGGTCACACTGTGCGGGCAGGTCACACTGTGAGGGCACCGCCCACTTTTCTCACAGCGGCACTGAGAGGACATGAAATACGGCTGCTGTGAGTGCCTACGGAAAGTGGGAACACAAAAGTCAGATGTTCCTTAACACTCAGCTCCCTTGTTACCTGACTGTCACGTGCATGCAAGTCCACAACCTTAGGTGTAAGCAGTGGCCTCTAGGACAAAGGCAGGAAAGAACCAGAGCAATCTGAGGGCCAGAAGGACCAGGAAGGGCACAGGTAACTTGAAGCTTGCCAACATCACATCGTAGGGACCTCCTCCATCTCTTCCAAAGTGGCCCTGTTCCTACCTTGGGTAATTCTGCCTGGTCAAAAGCTTCTTTGTACTATCTTTGCAACCTCTATGAATCTATATTTATATCAAAATTAAATGTTTTACAAAAAGCATCTCCTTACACTGATTACAAATCTGTCTTCCTTCCTGTACCTGAATCAGTCCGTAACCACATACTGTATGGCAAGTTTAATCCCTCTTCCACCAGAAAGCTCTTGCATTATCTAAACTCTCTTGCCTAGATCCCCACCAGGGGTCTCCTTTCTCAAGAAGTCTCTTATTCTGTAGAGTATTCATTCAATCAGCAAACATTCACTGAGCACCCACCATAAGTGTAGGACCTTCTCGACTCTGGGGGTATAGCAGTGAACTATGTTCTTGCCTTGTGAAACCAACACTAAATACATCTAATAATGTAACATAAGCTATCATTAACTAATAATGTAACGTGTCCATATCATATCACTAATTTTATTACACTTAAAATTCACTAAATTTACAAATTTTTCCTCCTATACATTACTCACATGTATGCTCCAACAACTAGGTTATTGGATACAAATTTATTTGTGGTCACCTTACTAAATGTTCTATTTTAGAATCTTCCCCTTTCTTTAGTCTGTCAAGAACTTCTAGTACACCAGTTTCTTCTTCTTCTTCTTTTTTTTTTACTATTTTTTTTATTGTTGTTCAAGTATGGTTATCTCCATTTTCCTGCCACCACTTTCCTCTGCCCCACCCACCCTCACCTCCCACCTTCAGTCCTTTCCTGCTTTGGTTTTGTCCATGGGTCCTTTATACATGTTCCTTGACAACCCTTCCCCTTCTTTCCCCTGTTACCCCCCTCCCCTAACCCCTCTGGTTACTGTCAGTTTGTTCTTTATTTCAATGTCTCTGGTTATATTTTGGTTGCTTATTTGTTTTGTTGATTAGGATACACTTATAGGTGAGAGCATATGGTATTTATCTTTCACCACCTGGCTTATTTCACTTAGCATAATGCTCTCCAGTTACATCCATACCATTGCAAAGGGTAGGAGCTCCTTCTTTCTTTCTGCCGCATAGTATTCTATTGTGTA
Source organism: Micronycteris hirsuta (assembly GCA_004026765.1). Taxonomy (NCBI): domain Eukaryota; kingdom Metazoa; phylum Chordata; class Mammalia; order Chiroptera; family Phyllostomidae; genus Micronycteris; species Micronycteris hirsuta. The sequence continues at coordinate 7,489 of PVJI01027741.1, forward strand.
AATGTACCACAGTTTTTGATCCACTCATTTACTGATGGACACTTAGGTTGCTTCCAGTATTTGGCTATTACAAATTGTGCTACTATGAATACTGGGGTGCATAGGTTCTTTTAAATTGGTGTTTCAGGATTCCTAGGGTATAATCCCAGCAGTGGAATTGCTGGATCAAAAGGCAGTTCCATTTTTATTTTTTTTGAGGAGATTGCATCTTGTTTTCTGTAGTGGCTGTACCAGTCTGCATTTCCACCAACAGAACTCGTCTTATGGAAACTCCTTTGTAGGTAACTGTCTCCTTTTCCCTTGCTGCTTTTAAGATTGTCTCCTTATCTTTAATCTTGGGTAATGTAATTATGATGTGCCTTGGTGTGTGCTTCCTTGGGTCCAACTTCTTTGGGACTCTGTGCTTCCTGGACTTCCTGGAAGTCTATTTCCTTTGCCAGATCGAGGAGGTTCTCCTTCATTATGTTTTCAATTTCTTGCACTTCCTCTTCTCCTTCTGGAACCCCTATGATTCAGATGTTGCAACCTTTAAAGCTGTCCCGGAGGTTTCTAAGCTTGTCCTCATTTTTTTGAATTCTTGTTTCTTCATTCTTTTCTGGTTGACTATTTATTTCTTCCTTCTGCTCCAAATCTTTGATTTGAGTTCCAGTTTCCTTCCCTTCCCTGTTAGTTCTCTGTATATTTTTCTTTTATTTCACTTTTCATAGTCTTCAATTTTTCCTCTATTTTGCGACCATACTTAACCATTTCTGTGAGCATCCTGATTACCAGTGTTTTGAATTCTGCATTTGATAGGTTGGCTATCTCTTCATCATTGAGTTCTATTTTTGGAGTTTTGATCTGTTTTTTTCATTTGGGCCATATTTCTTTATCTCGGTGCATTGTAAGGGATGGAGCCTTAGGTATTTGCCTGGGTGGGGCAACCCACGTTACTGTGTTGTGGTGTAGTCTGAATGAACGTTTCTTCTTTAACTCCTTGGTTATTGGACTTCCACACAGTTCAATTTTCTGGCAGTTCTGGTTACTTTTGTTTTTAAATTTGTTGTTGTCCTTCTTTTGGCAAGCAGGCAATGTGTATCTACCTACGTGTCCATCTTGGCTGGAACTACCAATTCAGAAGTTGTATTCTTCATCTCCTCTTGGCTGTTGCTGATGGTTTCTGTGTCCTTTTCCAGGTTGATATAGTTTGCAGCAAGTTCCTCATAGTTTCCCTGTAGTTTTTGGTAATTCTCTCTGAGCTCATTGAGCTTCCTTACAACCATTGTTTTGAATTCCACATCTGATAGTTTACTTGCTTCTATTTCATTTAGCACTCTTTCTGATAATTCCTCCTTTCTTTTCGATTGGGGATTGTTTCTTTGTCTTCCCATTATCTGTGAGACTCTTCTTGTTTGCTTCTGCTTCTTAAGTTGGTCAGTTTTGACTCTCTGACTTTGTGGTGTGAGCTTCTATGGTAGGAGACCTGTGAGATCCAATGGTGCAGTCTCCTTGATCTGCTAAACTTGATACTCTTGGGATGCCCTTTATGCCATTTATGCTGGCTCTCTGGATGTAAATGAGTTTTGATTGTTCTTGGGTCATTCTTTGTTGGGTCCTTTCCTCCAGCTGGTTAACTCCACCAACCACGTTTTATTTTCTGTTGTGCAGGTGTACTGTTTTATTCTTTCTGGGTCTGGCTCTGGCGATACCAGATGTTGAACTCTTCTGAGACTTCTAGGGATCTACTGTCTGTGGCTGTCTCCTTCAGTTGTTAAATCTAGTCACTCTGTACTCAGCAGTCAGGCTTAAGCATCATAAGGTGGGGCAGAATCCCTCCTGGGGTTGGGGCTATTGTTTCTCCTCAGGCTACTGCTACTCGGAGGGGACTAGACTGCCTGAACATGATGGCTGTTGCTGTATGGGGGATGACTCAGCACTGGGATTCTGGCTGCTACTCTCTCAGTTCTCTCTCCAAAACCTCCATCGCTAGTCTCTTCTCAAATGTCTCTAGTCCACTCTGCACCCCACCTTTGCTGGATCCCAGGGTAAGTGGCTGCAAATGAAAATTTGCACATTGGCTCTTTAAACAGCTCTTTATGTCTCCAGCCATCTGTCTCTGGCAGAGAGCAACCCTGCTGCTTTTTGCCACTGAAAGAGTAGTTGTTATCTGTGTACTTTTTGGGCTCTGGTGCACTAGGCTGGAACCCCAGCTTAGGGTTTAGACTCCACTCTTCTCAGGGATATCAAACTGGCTGCTTAATTAGCCCTACAACACTGCCACCTGTGGGCACTCAACCAGCCTTCTCGAGTCTCCATTGCATTCCTTACCAGTCAGGTTGTGCTGAAGTTGATTCTTCTGTCTGTCTGAGGTTATAAGTCTTTTCTCTTGCTATTGTTCAACTGTTTGTCCTGAGTGATTTCTCAATTTAGTTGTAATTCCAGATTGTTCCTGGGAGGAGGTGAGTGTGACTTCCATCCGCTTCCCTGCCATCTTCTAGTATACTAGTTTCTTTTGAATCTGTTAGCACCCACCCTATCCCTTCTAGTTTCTTGCTGTCTATAAATCTGATAAATATATCTATCTGTATAATCATCTGAATCAGTAATTAAAATGTTGACCAGGACAGCACTGAATAGTGTGGCTCAGTGGATTGAGTTCCGGCTTGCAAACCAAAGGGTCATCAGTTCGATTCCCAGTCAGGGTACAGGCCTGGGTTGCAGGCCAGGTCCGTGGTAGGGGGCATGCAAGAGGCAACCACATATTGATGTTTCTGCCCTTCTCTTTCTCCCTCCCTTCCCCTCTCTAAAAATGAAAAAATAAAATCTTTAAAAAAATTTTGACCAGAATAGTACTGTGGTCACTAAGAACCTATTGTGTTTGTCACTAACATGCACCCTAGTACAGTCACCTGACTGTATTGTCGTGTCTACATCTGTCCACAAAGACATCATTTGGTGTAGGCCAAATGCCTTCCCAAAGTTCAAATATGGTATGTTCACAGATTTCCTCTAATCATCTTGGGAAAAAAGGAGAATTTTTTAAAAATGCTAAGATAACAGTTAAAAAGGATGAACAACTGTGGAAGGACAGGTCACTGTGTAGTTTCTTATATAAACCAAAAAGCTTTAAAAATAAATACTAGGTATACTTTAAAAAAAATCAGTTTATGGGGAGGTACCATTATTTTTTAAAATGCTTTTTAATTAAGACAATTTATCTAATTATATGAACTCTTGTACACACTATAGCTTTAATCAGGGTATAGCTGAACAATTAACAAATTTAATCATTGGAAATTGTTTTTTACTGTTAAAGCAAAACATCTTTTTTTCCCTCCCAACTAAAAGCTTTTTGCCTTCAATAACGTCACTGGCTCTTAATAAAATAGATATGTCCTAAGCTTTCCATAAGTATATTTGAACTCTATAAATTCTACAGTTCATACCAGGGACTCAGATTGAAATCACTTTGAAAAATGTTAATATATGTGAAGAAAGTATAAAGCTTAACACGAATTAATATCTACCACTTGGAAGTGAAATACAAACAAAAAGACAATTCATGAATATTGTAATGATTGTTCTTTGGCACAAAATCTGAAAGCATTTTATGCATTTTAGGTAGATTTTAAATTTTAAGTAAACTCCTTAAGTATCATCTTCTGGTTCTAGAATTAACATCCAGCAAAAGTCATTATACAGCCACAGCCTGGGATTCTTGACAACCTGGCAAAAGCTAAGAATACAGCTGATTTTTTTTCCAATGGGAAGAAAAATTTAACCAATAACATTGCACACAAGTTTATGTGAGGTATGTACTACTAAGAAAATAAACTATAAACACTTTAGGTGTATTCATATAGGGAAGTGTTGTTAAACATTATTTAAAAATATGTTTATTAAAACCAAGTTTTTACTGATCATACATTTTATCCTAGTATATGTTAAATCTACCTTAAGAGTAACAAAATGAAATTTATTGCAAAATATTCTAAATTTGCTGCTCTTCACTAAACTCCCAAAGCAAACACAATAGTCTTATTTCAATGTTAAGGTAATTAAAGCATAACCCTTCACCCAGTCTTCATCGTATATGAAACTTAAAATGTTTTTATTTTATTCAGCAAAGATGTCTTAACACAAGTATTTATAAAAAGTGGACTTACATGCTGTGTCATATTTGCTATATTTCCTTTGCTCTCCAGATTTACAGTTTTGGAATTGGAGAGTGTTCACCTGTAGAGACGCTTTTTTCCCCCTCCAAACTTCTTACCTGAATACATTTCTGCTCACTTTCATTATTTAAAACACGTGCACAATTTACAATAGCCAAATTCTGGAAGCAACCTAAGTGCCCATTGACAAATGAATAGATCAAGAAACTATGGTACATTTACAAATGGAATTCTACGCAGCAGAGAGAAGGAAGGAGCTTATACCCTTTGCAACAGCATGGATGGAACTGGAGAGCATTATGCTAAGTGAAATAAGCCAGGCGGTGAGGGACAGATACCATATGATCTCACTTTTAACTGGAACATAATCAACAAAAGAAAAAAGCAAGCAAAATACAACCAGAGACACTGAAATTAAGAACAATCTAACAATAGCCAGAGGGGTGGGGGGAGGGGACAATGGGGAGAAGGGTTTTCAGGAACCACTATACAGGACACATAGACAAAACCAAGGGGGAGGGTGGAAGCAAGGGAGAGAGGTGGGTTTGGATGGGATGGGAGGGAGGGGAAAGGAGAAAATGCAGACAACTGTAGTTGAACAGCAATAAAGTAATTAAAAAAAACAACAACAACACGTGCACTATGCTTGGAGAACATCTTTTCCCTACCAGCTCTGGCATGGGTACCAACCACAGTGACACCAATGGGCCAAGGGGCATTTCCAATGGCCATCTGAAGATAAGCATCATTAGCCTAAAAAGAAAGATTCAGAAGGGATCAGAAAAGCAGAAATATTGTGTTCATCCAAATTTTCATTTCAAATATTGCACAACTCTTCATAATGAAATTTTCATCCATCTTTTAAGCCCTTTGAAAACATTACCATTCCCCTTACTCAAACGAAAGAAATTAAAATATGGGATACTGACTCCCCAGGACCACAAATGTCCATGGAAAAACAGAAACCAAAGCTAACCTCGTGAGTAAAAAGACAAACATTCCTCGGCAGCCTTGTGCACTGCATATTACTGCATTTTGTTATGGAATTACCAGGCAGGCAATTTGATGTACCGACAGAACACTCTCATTTGGATCTCCGGTCCACCTAGTCCTCTCCACAGGTGGTCACGCAGAGCACAGAGGCTGACTCGTTCCTCACACCCCAGCCTGACACGGGCCCATGCCCGCACAGCAGTCAGACCTCTGCCAGCAGCGGGGCTCTGCACGCGGGGGCTCCCACATGGGCCCACGCAGGGGTGTAAACAGAGAATAAGCACTGGCTCTTGAATCAGCTTGAGGGTGGGATCGCTTCACCATGGCCCACAAACCTCCCACCTGCCTACAACCTTAAATTATTGTAAAAGCTATAAAACATAAAGACAGAAACCAATGAAGACAGATGGCTCTTTTCTCTAAACCAAGTCTGGTGACCACCAACTGACAGCCCTCCACTCTCCCCTTTGTAAGCTCTACCCAGCAGTGCTTGGGCACCAGAGCTCTTCCCCACACAACTGCCTCCCAGGGCCCATTCAGGAGGGAGCCAGGGGCAAGCCTTCCCCAACAAGGGTCTGCTACTGCTGCCGTCCTGAAATGGGAGAGATGAACGCTGCAGGCTGACATGGAACACAGTCTCATAGAAACAAGTAGAAAGGGCGGTCAGATTCCACTGCGTCATTAGTACAACCCTTCAGCTATATTGTGAGTAGTAGGTACTTAGAGCTACATAAACATTGTTTCTATGGAAAAATTTGTTCCAGGCTGTAACTAACAATCTGCAAATTTTGAAATTCACTCCCATTCATGAAATGAACATTATCAATATCCAGTTCATGATCTGAAAAATCTTTAAATCTACCTTAAAAATGTCCATAAAATATAGTGTGGTCTGAAAGTTTAATATTGAATGCCCAGCAAAGAAAAAGGTTACTACTAATTCATTTCACATTTATTCTTAAATCTCCTATATAAAACATTCCCATGCTAAATGAACATATTAAGCACACAACCTAGATAGGCTCATAACCATAATTCTATGCACAACGTGGCAATGCAACTTCACATATTCTCTCTGCAACATGAATTTCATAATATCTCTTATGGGTTATTTGATATCAGCAGGAAGATTCTGGGAAAAAAGCATAATTAATTTTAGAAGCTACTGTGTGTAGTTACAGACAGCATTTGTTCTAATTTTATATATTCTATTTTTTAAAAAGTCAGTTAATAAAAGCATTTTTTGAGAAATCTCACCTTTTTCCAAAGCTTTCTGAAAAGGGGTCTTAGACAGGATTCAGTCTGTTTCTGTGTAGCACTGGTCAGTTGAACTCACACTGCGCTTCACACGGTCTTCTCTGGCATTCAATTCTTCAGCCCAAACTCCTAGAAGGAACTGTTGAAAGAATTGGTAAATTTAGACTACAACGCCACCCAGCGGTTGAACAAGTTTAAAAGTTTCCTAACACACAAAACAATGTAACTGACATCTTAAATTTCTCTACTGATTACAATATCATCCACTAATATTTCTTTCTTTTTTTATAAATATTTTATTTATTTATTTTAGAGAGAGGGGAAGGGAGGGCGAAAGAGAGGGAGAGAAACATCAAAGTGTGGTTGCCTCTCCTGCGCCCCCCTACTGGGGACCTGGCCAGCAACCCAGGCACGTGCCCTGACTGGGAATCGACCGGCGACCCTTTGGTTTGCAGGCCAGCAGTCAGTCTACTGAGCCACACCAGCCAGGGCCTCATCCACTAATATTTCATTAATGAACTACATCTTCTTATTCTGTCATGTATATTTTGAAGTAGTGCCTTTGGCAATTCAAACTTCCCTACTCTATATATATTCCTAGCTCAAAGATAATCCATTTCCCCCTAAAAAGAATTTCCAAATTACATGAATAACTCTTTCATAGAAATAAAATTTTACTTGTATTTCTTTTGCATAAAATTCAACCTGCCTAGATTATCAGCCAGAATACTATATGTGCTGTGATATTTAATCAATTCCCCAAGTATGGTGTTGTAGTGTTTGGATTTTGGACTTTTGCAGTAGAAACAGTAATTCGATGAAACATTCCCATTAAAGCCCCTAACTAAAGGTAAAGGAAAGAAAAAAAGAAACAGAAATAAAAGAAATGATGACCCATACCCTCCCTCCACCCCACCCTGGAAAACTACAGCAGTGTCTCTTTCTTGGGTTTACCTGAGCAAAGAGCACCCTTCTGCCTACGCAGAGCGGCAGATTAACAGTGAAGGCTGAGGAGAACATTCCCCCTACCTCCAGTGGCAATGCAATCCTATATAAGGAGAGGCTATAACTCTAAGAGAAAACTCTAGTTCATACCTAGTTCCCATGCCCTACCTAGTTCCATATCATTTCCTCAATAGATTCAGAATCTGGATGACTGATGTAACTATGTTGTACGTATGTATGTATGTATTAGGGTTGGCAGAGATAGTTGAGACTTTATTTTGGATAAAAAACACTTGATTTGGGTTTTAGTCTGGAGCATAGGTAAGAGGGGGTCCCCAGGCAGTAAACTCTGCCACCCAGGGGTAAACTGAGGACTGGGGCTGAGCCTCAGGACGGTCTCCTGTGCCCTCTGCTTCCTAGCACAGCTCCTTTCCTGCCGGCTCGGAGGACAGGAGGGACCGCAGTCAGTAGTCGTTCACTTGGACAGGACATCAGATGACGCAGACACCAGCTTCCCACCGTGGGTCTCAATCTTTCTCACAACCACCATCTTGGAGGAGCTGGCACTGGTGTGGCTGAAGGATCCAGAGGCCTTACCAGAGCCCACACTGGCCTGGAAGCCCAGGTGGTTGTTGAGGTTCCTGTAAGCCAGGCTCAGCCCACCTGAGTAGTGGCTGGTGGTCTCAGTATAGATACTCATGTTCTGTATCCCAGACCCCAGCCAGTTCTCCTCACCCTCCAGCAGCTTGGGATAGGTGGCGATCAACAGGTCTAGTGCCAGCTTGACCTTCATGAGCTCCAAGCACTATGCAGCTTCTAAGCCATGTCTTGCTTGGTAGTTCTCAGAGCAGCTTCCAGCTCAGCCATTTTGGCCTGAGCAACCTTGTCAGCCAGCTCCTCCGCTACTCGGCATCAATGATGGTGGCCTCCAGGGAAGTCCTCAGGCCTTTGAGGCCATCAATCTCAGCCTGAAGTTGGCTGATGTTTCAGTTGACCTCAGAACTCTCTGACTTTGTGTGATGCAGGTCATCCTGTGCTTCCCAGACAATGTCCACAGCTCCTCATACTTGATCTGCTGCATGGTCTCAGCCTCAGCCCAGCTGCAGTTGGCGAGTTCCTTGTCCTCAGCACTGCTGCTGTCCAGGTCCAGGGAGCAGTTGTTGCCCATGGACAGCACCATGGATGTGTCAGAGATCTGGGTCTGCAGCTCAAGAATCTCTTCTTCATACAGCTGCCTGTAGAACTTCCTGGTGGACTCCAGCTCTACTTTGTTCGTATAAACTTCATTCACATCCTTCTTGATGAGGACAAACTCATTCCCCATCTCTGTGTGCTTGTTGATCTTGTCCTCGTACTTTTTCTTCAAGTCCTCCACCAGTCCTGCATGTTTCCAAACTCTGCCTCTAGCCTCAGTTTCTCCTGGGCCAGCCTTTGCAGCTGCCACTGAAGGTCACTGATGCAGCTTTCCAACATGTCGTTCATGTTACTCCGAGTCATCTGCTGCTGCTGCAGGAAGGCCCACTTCGTCTCCAGAATCTTATTCTGCTTCTCCAGACTCCACACCTTATCCACAAAGGAAACAAATTTGTTATTGAGGCTCTTGATCTATTCCTTCTCCTGGCTGCACATGGTCTGGATGTTGGGGTCACTCCCATCTTCAGGGGGCTCAGCAGGTTCTGGTTCACTTAGATGGCTCTGGTGCTCCCCATATGCTCAGCTCTGCCAAAACCCTCAGCCAGGTTCATGTCAGCACCCAGGCTAACATGGTATCTGCTGCCCACCTGGGAAAAGGCTGAGGAGCTGATGCTGAGCCCACGCAAGTCTAAGCAGCTGCTGAAGGCCTGAGAACCAGAGGTGGACACTTTGTAGGTCTTCTGGGTCACCCTTGTGGCCGTGGTAGAGGCTGAAGTGGAGGTGAGGAGGCTAAACCAGACAGAGATTCAAGAAAGAGCCCAAAACTCTTGCTTCTCAACTATGTTGTGTTTAAACTGTAAATGAAAGTAACAGCATTCGTTGCCTTTCAATCTCATGGCATGAACACAACACAAATAATTTGTGAAGAAATGTTGAAATGAATCTGGGATTTGCACATACTCTACCTAAACTACCAAAGGCAGAAATGCTAAGAAGAAAGATTGAATGAACATATCACAGCAAGAATAAGCAGCTGTCTGCAGAACGGAGAAAATGAACAGTCTCTGAAAGGTTACTCATGTGCTTGCTTTTCCACTGCCAATGTCCTCCTTCCTCCTTCCTTTCCTTACTCTCATCACCCCTCATAAAAGCTTCTAGAACTCTCTCCTCACTGCACTTCTTACGTTTAAAAAAAAGTAGAACTCTCCAAACTTCTTGTTCATTTCATTGCTGTAACTCTTTTCTCTGTGTTTATGTTAGTAAGTCAGTTTTAAAGAAGTGCCACGAGGAACATAAATATACCTCGTCTTCGATTAACCTCTACATCCAAG
>PVJI01027742.1:0-17269 GCA_004026765.1 Micronycteris hirsuta
AGGTAGGACACATGACAGTTCTTTTTAGAGAGAGACATACAGACATACCTGTACTTAAGTCATTTACCACTCTGTTAACTGTCCCACAAGCACTTGTCAAGTATCTCCAGACTGCACCAGATAGAGCCCTGCCCTTGTGGGTCTCATGGTTTAGTGGCATCTGGGATCCAAAGACCTGTTCAATTGAATCTGATTTCTCTTAGATGGTCTTAAAATGGCCTCTATGTGATTAATTCTACATAATCATTTCATTCATGTTCCCCAAAAAGGTAAAATGATCTACTTCTTCAAATTCCAGGTGTCAAATTGCAATGATTAACTGTCTCCATCAAGATGATAGCACATAAAGGGAAACTGTACTCCTGGTTCCAACATAACTGACCAGTGTGCAGATTGTTTAGTCTTCGTTCATCTACAGAGTAAGGGCACTACACTCAGTAATCTAAACAGCCCCTTCTGGTCTAGTTCTAGAATATTATAATTACACTATTCTATCATTAGAATTTCCTGTAGCACAAATTATCCAGGTTATATATGTAAGTCACTAGGATATATCTCTTGGATCAGTCATAGAGGAAAACCTCTGTGAGGGTTCTTTTTAAAACTCTCGAACAAATATTCGAGAGAAAATTCCTAACATCCCAAGATATATGTGAACGGCCTCAAAAAAACTCTTGCAGCACACATTGCTGCTTTTCCCACCAGCTATCTCCCCTACCCTCTCATTTCTTCCAAGATACAGAAACCTATTTTGTTCATACATTCATTTGCCATGGCCTTCAAAGGAGTCTAGTCCCTTACCTGATCTCAGAGGTTAAGTGTGCATGGTCCTTGGCCAATTATCATTATCCTAATCCCCTTGTCAGTGATTAGTTTAGGAATAGGTAAATGATTGCAATTCTGGACAATTAGATATGAGAATGTAACAGGAGGGAAAAATCAGGTAAGTAGCTTCTGAAAAGTTTTTCTTTGCTGTTAGAAAAGTCATAGGTGAGAAGAAGCTTTTTTTTTCTTTTACCCTTCCAGTCAACTGTGCAAGGTGATGCCTGGAGCTTCTGCAGCCATCTTGTGACCACAGGAGGATAAATCTGAGTCTAAAAGTAAGGTTATTAGCATAGCAGAGCAGAAAAATGGAAAACACCCAGGCCCTTCTTGATGTTGTTGACTTGCTGAGTTAACCAACCGTGGAACAACTTGCTTCTGGTCTACTTATTATCTGAGATTTAGTCCTTGTTTAAGACTGTGCCTCTCAAACAATAATGTGTATACAAATAACCTGTGGGTCTTGGTAAAATGCAGCTACTGATTCAGAAGTTCTTGGCTGGGGCTGTGGATTCTGCATTTCTGGCAAGCTCCTAGGTGATGGTGATACCACTGGTTCTGAGCCCAAACTTTGAGTAAGAAAGATTTAAGTCATTTTAGATAGATTTCCTGTTATTTGTAGTTGAAATCACATTAAATGATATAATCCTCAACTCTCATCACCTCTTACCTGTGTTAATAAAATTCAACTGAAGACCTGAACATTTTAACATTAATTTCAATTGCCATTGACCCGCAGTACATACTTTGACTCAGTTCCACACGTTTCTGTGCTTCACCATCACCAGCACCTTCTCCTCCTCTTCTGCTTTAAATAAGGCATTCACAGGCCCCCAGCACCCGGGGTGTGACAAAGGCCTCTGTGAATGCTGGGCGCATTAGCCCTGCTCCACTGCCAAGAGCTTGCCAGCACACCTGGCCCAAAGGTGAAGCAGCTGCATGCACCTCCGTTCCTTCCCTGCCACCTCCAGCTCTAAAGAGAAATGCTTGAATGCTTTTGCAAATCAAAACCTTTTCATCCTGAATTTGGTGATTCACCCTGAATGGCGTCTTCTTGGAAAGTCTGCAATGCACTATTGTGTAGGATGGGTAAAACTGGCCTGTCTCATTGACAGCACTCTTCTTCTCATGGCTCAGGCTGGGCTGGGGGAGGTGAAAGAGTCACAGTAAAAGGGTTCTTATAAACGGCCTCCCTCCCAGGTGAAGCCACGGCAGTGTACCTGCGTGGGCTGTGCTGTCTGCCCCGTTGCTATTACCACCGTCTTTGTTCATTACATAGCCCTTGGATGAGAGTTAGGTTTCAGCAGGTATGAAGATGGTGCTTGTTTTCAACAAGGCAAATTTTACAAAGCTTCTAAACTTAAAAAAAAAAAAAAAGTGTGGGGGAGGCAGACATTCAAAGGCCATGCCAAATTTGCTTTCCCCCAAAGCAGGGAGAGACAAAGGAACTCTCAAGCATACCTCCCAGACACAAAGAACATGTGTTTACCCTCCAAATTCAAGCAAGTGAACTCAGCTCATTATCCCAGGAACTGGTCACTAATTATATCTAGTTAAAAAAAATACCTACACTCCCATTCAAAAAGTGAAGAATTGCCTTTGTATTTAGGGTCAACTACCATTTCTTTTAGTGCCAGACATCTCTATATTATGAAATCTTATGTATATTGTCTTATTTAATCTTTTCAATAAGTCTGTTGAGTAGATATTTGAATTAGTAAGAGAAAAGTCCAGAGTCTAAACTGTGTATATTGAGCCCAAGAGAATTTTGTAAGAGGAAAAGATAAAATCGTTCTTGGAAATTGTATTAAACAGTTAAAGAGCAATTTTAGAGTGTCAATACTTTGCCCCCAAACAGCTAAAACAGACCTCTCCTTGGCTCCTGGCTCAGTAGTACAGTCGTACTCTTTGCAGACAGAAGGACTAGTGACCAGGACCTTGGCCTGGTACCTTGCATGCCTGGACTTACAATACAACCCACGAGTTTTCGGCTGGGTCAGGACTGTCCACATCAGAGCTTGTAACTAGCCACCCAGAAGGCAAATTCAGCTCACAGTGGCCTTCTATGTGGCTCTCTCAGCCTGTTCACTTGTATGCATTGCTGGTATTTTAAAATATAGAAATTTCATGTAAAAATCTTGTTTTTTGAACTTTCCAAGGAAACCAGAAGCTCTGTCTACACTGGGCAGCAGGACAGTAACTCTCTTCACTGCTGAGCAGCAGGAGCCACTGTTTTTCAGAGAAGGTGGTCTCCTGAAGCTGGCACACTGAAGTTCTCCCTGCTGTCTTTCCAACATGGTGGCCAGTGTCACTACAAAATACAGCAAGTCCTCCCTCAAATAACACTGTTCTGTTCAACTCAGTTTCATTACAACATTGATGAGAACGAAAAATTGATGTACACCCAGGACCATTGTCTGTGTAGAGTGGGCGTGTTCTCCCCATGTCTGCACGGGTTTTCTCCATGGACTCTGGTTTCCTCCCACATCCCAAAGATGTGCAGTTAGGTGAGCTGGCGTGTCTGCATCGTCCCAGTCTCAGTCTCAGTGCGTGTGCCCGTGGGTGTGAATGCACGCTGCCAAGGAAGGGTGCCCTGTCCAGAGTGTCTTGAGCTTCCAGGAGAGACTCTGCCCACTATGACCCTAAACTGGAATAAGTGGGTTGGAAACTCATTTTCTGACTTGTTTTTATTCACCCTTCTTAAATGTATACCTCATATTTATTTCAATATTTAATATTAGAAGTGTTTTGGGTCTTCATTTAGACATTTGGCGGTATGTTTGTGACCAGAAATTTGCCCTAGGAATGTAACTCTTATTTCTGTCAATTACTCTAGGGCACAGTTGATTTCACTAAAAGTCAGCTTCCAAGAACCTATTGATGATAAGTGAGGACTTATTACATATGTCACTCTACAACAAGGTTCCTCAACCTCAGAATTATAGGCACTCTGGGTCAGCTAATCCATGATTGTGAAGGGCTGTCCTATATATTGAAGGATGTTTAGCAGCTTCCTTGGTCTCTACTCACTGGATGCCAGTAGTACCCTCCACCCCTTACAACAACTGAAAAGGTCTCCAGACATTGCCAAATGTTCCCTGGGAGGCAAATGTCCTCTAGCTGAGAATGACAGCCAGGCCTCTTCACAAATTTAAGATACTAGCCAAGCCCTCATCTTCGTTAGACTCTAGGTCTCCTACTGACTCCATATAGTCCCTCTTACCACCAATGATTTAAAAAAAAAAAAAAAGTCTACAAATACAGCTCTGGCTGGTGTGGCTCAGTGGATTGAGTGCTGGCCTGTGAACCAATAGGTCATAGGTTCAATTCCCAGTCAGGACACATGCCTGGGCTGCGGGCCATGTCCCCAGTTGGTGTTAATGAGAGGCAACCACACTTTAATGTTGTTTTTTTTAAAGTCTACAAATACATGCTGATTTCCTTCAACTTAAGGTTTTATGTTCCCTTTAAAATTAGTATCAGTCTGGTTGAGGTAATATATTAACTATCAGTCATTTATATCTTACGAGTTTCCAGATCCTTTCTCAGGGGCAATTTTTCATAGGGAACAGGATAGGGGAGCATAATATCACTGTGTCCTGAGGGAATGTTGATAAGAAAAAGTGCTTTTAAGAAGAAAAGGGAACAGAAGAAGAGTAACAGACAGGTTGCATTACTTTCTTAAGCACCAGCCCAGCAGGTAACCACTTGAAACAAAGCTCTCTGAGGATCACCTGTGCTCACGCTGAACTTGGCTGCTTTGAGATAAAGTAGATTTACTTACACTAGTCCCACCCCCTCCGGCATTGCTCAATAATGAACCTCATCAAATCCTGATGAAATCTAGGCGCAATCACATTCTTGTCTTAACTAGTTATTCTGGCAAGGGGTCTTTCTCAGAACTCTATTCCTCATATTGGCAACATAGCTAACAAAAACACACCCATTTGCCAGCTCCCCTCACTGTTCACCCTAGTTAGAAGGGATGCTGGTGCTTCTTTTAAAACAGCAGTAGATGGTGAGGGGCTGCTTCAGGGAGAGTGACCCACCGCAGGGGCAATTGCTCCAAGTGTCCTCTTAGCAGGGACAGCAGGATCTGGAGAAGGGCTTTCACATGATGGGATCTGAGGAGAGACATTAGGAGAACTTTGTGGTTAGACAAATCTAACTTTATAAATTATTTATAACTGAGCAACCACAAGAACCTCATGCACCAAAATCTATGGAGTATGGCTAAAGCAGCACCCAAAGGAAATGTACAGAGACTTAGACAACACTAGAGATCAAGGGGACTGAGAATTAATTAATAAACTCAAAACCTGGAAACAATAAGTAATTTTTTAAATAGAAGAAATTTATGAGAATAAAAGCAGATGTTAATAAAAATAAGAATCCGTAAAATAAATTTTTTGACAAGTGTGATAAAGAAAGAGATCAGACTTCTGGTCAAGATGGAGACATAGGTAGACACACTTCATGTCCTCGCACAACCATAGAAGCAATTACAACCAGATCTCAAGACAAAAAATACCCAGAACCATCAGAAAATCGAGCTGTATGGAAGTCCAACAACCAAGGATTTAAAGAAGCCGCATTCATCCAGATGGGTAGGAAGGGTGGAGTTGCAGAGACATGGTGGAGAGGTGGTATGGTACAGAGAGGTGGCGGCAGCAGTGGAATGGCCAGTACCACATTCATGTATGGTGGATAAAAATCAGAAGGGGTTATCTGGGGAGCAAGTGATCCCAGCCCCAGGCCAAACCGCACAGCCTCGGGTTCCAGCAACTGGAAGATAAGTCCCCATTATCTCTGGCTGTAAAAACCAGTGGGGGTTGGGGTGGCAGAAGAAACTGCTGGATTTTCACTGCTTAAAGCACTCATGTGGACTTAGAAGATACCCAAACCCATCCACTCTGGGTTTCATCATCAGGGTAGCAGCTGGAAGGGCACCAGTCACATACAGGAAGCAGATGAAGTGACTGGAACAGGGCAAGTGCCAGGCAAATCTCAGAAGTCAGGCAGCAGCATTGTCCCCTCTCTGAGTCCTCCCCCAACACAGAGCCAGAGTGGCGAAACTGGTTGCCCCGCCCTGGCAATTACCTATGATTCTGCCCTACACAATATACAGGTGCCTTTTCTACATAGGCTACACAATTAAGATAGGGAGTAAAAGCAGTTCTACCTAATACACAGAAACAAACACAAAGAGGCTGCTAAATTGAGGAGATGAAGGAATATGGCCCAAATGAAAGAACAGAACAAAAACACAGAAAAAGAACTAAACAAAACAGAGACAGCCAACCTATCAGATACAGAATTCAAGATGCTGGTAATCAGGATGCTCAGAGAACTCATTGTGTACACCAAAAACATAAAGGAAGAAATGAAGGTTACACTAAATGAAATAAAGAAAAATCTACAGGGGACTAACAGTAAAGGTTAGGAAGCTGGGGTTGAAATCAACAATTTGGAACATAAGGAAGAAATAAACATTCAACCAGAACAGAAAGAAGAAATAAGAATTCAAAAAAAACAAGGATAGACTTGGGAACCTCTAGGACATATCCAAACAGGCCAACATCCAAATCCAAAAGGGATGCCAGAAGAAGAAGAGGAAGAGCAAGAAATTAAAAACACATTTGAAAAAATAATGAAAGAAAACTTTCCTAATTTGGCAAAGGAAATAGACATACAAGTCCAGGAAACACAGAAAGTCCCAAACAAATTGTGCCCAAAGAGGACCATACCAAGACACATCAGAATTAAAATGTCAAAGGTTAAAGATAAAGAGAGAATCTTAAAAGCAGAAAGAGAAAAGCAGAGAGTTTCCTACAAAGGAGCTCCCATAAGACTATCAGCTAATCTCTCAAAAGAAACTTTGCAGGAAAGAGGGGACTTGCATGAAGGATTCAAAGTGTTGAAAAGCAAAGATCTACAACCTAGATTATTCTACGCAGCAAAGCTCTCATTTAGAATGGAAGGGCAGATAAAGTGCTTCCCAGACAAGGTAAAGCTAAAGGAATCCATTATCACCAAGCCATTATTACATGAAATGCTAAAGGGACTTTTTAAATAAAAAGATCACAACCATGAATATCATGCCCTGGCTGGTGTGGCTCAGTGCATTGCGTGCTGGCCTGTGAACCAAAGGGTAACTGGGCAGATTCCCAGTCAAGGCACATGCCTGGGTTATGGGCCAGGTCCCCAGTAGGGGGCATGTGAGAGGCAACCACATATTGATGTTTCTCTCCCTCTGTTTCTCCCTCCCTTCCCCTCTGTCCAAAAATAAATAAATAAAATATTTTTAAAAACCCATGAACATTAAATAGGCAACAAATTCACAACTATCAACAACTTAATCTAAAAAATACTTTTAATTTAAAAAAACAAACTAAGCAAACAACCAGAACAGGAACAGAATCACAGAAATGGAGATCATTTGGAGGGTTATCAGCTGGTAGGAGTGGGGGGAGAATAGGGGTAATGGTGCAGGGATTAAGAAGCATAATTGGTAGGAACAAAATAGACAGGGGCATGTTAAGAATAGCGTAGGAAATGGAGAAGTCAAAGAACTTATATGCATGACTCATGGTCATGAACTAAGGGCAGAATTGCTAGAGAGAAGGGGGGTACCAGGTAGACAGGGGCATAGGGAGGAAAATGGGACAACTGTAATAGCGTAAGCAATAAAATATACTTTAAAAAAGGCAGCTCAATGTCATAAAGTATGAAAAGGGGCACATGAGTATATTTAAAAGTCTAAATAAAAAATCCTGTCTGTTCTATACTAGCCAAACTCAACCTGAGACATTTTGCTTATGTCTTTACAAAAAAGACAAACAATTCTCCCATAATACTCCATGCATATCTCTATTGCAGTGTATTACCATATTTATTATTTCATTCGTCTTACCCACTAGCCCCAGAACTCTTTCAAGTAAGACACTGTATCTTATTTCTGTACCCTAGAAGTAGGCATGCCTGACATACAGGTTAGTGCACACTAAATATTCAATAAATGAATGAATTCAAAGAAGAACTACAGGATGATGAAAGGGCTGAAATTTTGTGAGGAGGGATGCTTGAAGGAAACAGGAATATCTGATCTTCAAGAGACAGTTACAGAACACATCATAGCGGCCTTCAAACGTGTGAAGGGATATCATGGGGAAGAAGGGTTAGATTTTTCTGAATAGAGCCACAAAATAGAACTTGTACCCATGGACACAATGGAAACAGATAAGATTCGCATGGCAGAAGAACCAACTGGATTATTTGATTTGTAAGATACCTTCCTTTCCGGAATGTTTCTATTTAACTTTGTTAAAGGTAAGAAGTAAACCTGAATTATTTCAATGTAATTGTAAATCTCCCTGCCTTTTTTCCCATATACCACTCCCCCCCTTACACCCAAATCACCGATACACCGTGCAGGACCCTAACCCAGTGGATAGTCAAGAGCTGTTTGGCCAGCTTCGAGTTGCAGCCGTGCACGTACTGCCTCCCCCATCTCTGTCAGATTTCCAATCTGGAAATAAACCGTGTCAGGTTGGTACGAAGCCTGATTCTAGCAAGGCTGAACGTTCTGCTGAGCTGCCTGCCAGACGCTGCCAGTATCAACATTCTGTTCTTCACTCTGAACTGCAGTTTAAAATCAATCGGGCTTTTGCCCAAATAGCATGGCCACCTGTTTAAACCTGCATTTCCTCTGTGCCCAGCATGAACACATATCTCCAAAAATTTGAATTAATGATTTCTCTTTATCAACTTCATTAAACGTGAGGATTAGACCGACTTTTGCGCCTGATCATAGCTCACCAGCTATCTGCAAGGGTTTTGTTCTTCAAGCAAACAAACTCTTGATAGGCTCGCCTATAGTTGTATTTTTCGATGAATACCACTTTCAGACAAGAAATGAAATTGAAAATTGCATCTGATATTTGTAATTACTTAGGTCTCTACCCACAGTGAATTGGTTTCACACTTAGAGGAAATGCAAATTACTTTAAATCCAGGTGGAGGAGTATTCTTGGAGGGCTTTATTGAAAATCCTACAGAACAACAAACCTAGAATTAGTAAGAGGAAGAAAGCTGCAAAATTATTACTTGCTCAAATTTAAGATATTACTGTTTTTTCCCCATACACAATATGCTGTAAACATACGCAAATGTGTAATACACACACACTCCTTATCTAGAACGGCATGACTGGCCCCTGCCACACGCTTCTCAGACTGTTGTCCCAGAAAACTAATTCTGCTGGCACATCCACTCCTTCCCTCCCCACCTGAGTCCTCACAGTGCCAAAGCTGTCGGGAGTACATGAAATATGCAACAAATGTGTCTGTCAACCCTCTTAGTGTCACTGAAAACCAGAAATCACTAGAATAAAAGTTAGTTAATAGAAACTTACGTTTAATGAGCCAACTCAACAAACAGTATATAAAGCTGATATTCCCCTGTCACCAAACTTCCAACTGTGATTTGGTTGAAGAAATGGCAGGTCTCGCATTGACTTCTCCTTATGTATGTTTCTTGATGCAGAGCCCTTTATTCACCCCCAGGGTTTTGTAATGAACATCATGTACTTTCCCTGCAGAGATTGCAGGCAATTCTATAGCATGTCTCAATCTTTGTACTTTGTGACTGGAATTATTTGGAAGGGTGCTGTTCACTCTTCATATTCTTAATGAAGGGGAAAATGGAGAAGGCATTGTTGTCTTTTAGGGATGTTCTATTTTCCTTTTGCATGCATAATGATTTTTTTAAATCTATTTCTTGTCTGCAAGTTTTTGATTTGTAGAGTGCTCTCATTTCCCTTGGAATTTGTGTTTCTAATCACTCCACTGGATACAGACACAAACACACTTTTCCAGAATAGCTGCTATATCATATCATTGTTTCACTAACGGCAACACTTGGACCTAGTATGAGATAGGTAGATTTACGGATAGGGAAATGATTGATAGGTAGACAGAGAAAGAAAGAAAAAGATGATAGATGATAGACATAAATGACAGATAGATAGATAGATACATAGATAATCATGTTCCCTCCCCTATATTAAAGCCCTCAAAAGCTTAAGATTCCCTAAAAATTTGCCTGACAGAGAGGAACAAAATAAACTATTTGTGAATGGTTTGTGCTTTCATGAGGAAATAACCATAGTGTACATGTGACATTCCTTTCTGCTGTCCAACATCTGAATCTCTTTCCTATAGACAACTTCACTATATGAATTTTTATGGGAGGCAGAGCACACCTCCTCCTACACAAAAAGGCCATTTTTCTGCCACCTTGACCAAACCAGCAGTTGTTCATGATCACATGACCAAGTCTCAGACAATCAGACACCAACATCCAACACCCAGGGCCTGGTGGCCATGACAGAAGGATGCAGGGACAGAGGAGAATGTGTGCTGCCAATAATGTCCTGTGGCACTGTGGTAGCTAAGGCAGAGCCAGTGGGGCTTGCGCTGCCCAACAGAGGGGGCAGCATTGTCCTGACCAGGACACTTCGTGTGTTCCTGCCCAAACTACCAAGCAGAGCTATCCAGTATTACTGGAAATTCTGTGAGATAACCAATATCATTTTCTTTTCATTTTCCAGTATTTTTTTCTTTACTGTAAAGATTTATCAATGCAACCCATGTACAGGGTTTAAAAATTAAATAGATATAAAACATTTATGAAGAAAAACAGCTGCCCCCTGCTTGCTGTCTCAGCCCCTCACCCCCTCCAGCCATGCTCCCCAGAAGCATCACTTTCACCTTCTTGTCTATTTGTTCTGGAGTTTATCTCCATGTTCTTCCATAATTCGTGTACCCTGCAAGTCCTTGATTCACCAGTGTCAGACATTGTCTATTGACTTCCTCTTATGCTAGATGATGAGTTCCTTTGCTCTACTTTCCCTAACCCAATCCTCCAAACACAGTCCCCACAGAGAGTATTAGCATTATAAGGTGTAGAGAAAGGCAATGTAGTACATCCTGGTGATTTTTTCCTACCCATTAATTTTTGTCACACTTTTTTTAGAGTTGCATAGTTTTCTACATAGCAATCATTGATATATTTTCCAAAAGCTTGATTGTGCAAGAATTTCAGTAGCTTGTTTCAAGATTGCCCTCTATTTTTCCTGGGGATCCAGTGTTTACCTGGCTGCTCTCCAGTTGGATGCTTTCCTCTGGTGTTTGCAGGTCCTTCGGCAGTCTGTTCATAGAGCAAGGGCCTAAAACCACCAGGAAATCCAGTGTGTGGGGTAGGGCCCACACTATCATAGGTTTCTCTTTAGAGTGAACTCGGGGTGGGGCAGAGGGGAAAGACCATTGTACACTGGTGAACTCCTAAGTCCATGGAACTTATTTCTTGGGGCCAGCCAATATCTCCAGAATATTTCCTACCAATCTCCCTTGCGGAACTATAATCCTGGCCGCTGATCTCTCAGGGAGAGCCGCAAGGTATCCAAAGAGGGCCAGCTACATGAATTGCAGGGCCCAGTGTCAAGTGAAAATGTGGGCCCCTTATTTCAAAAGCATGAAAAATGCCATTAAATTTACTAAAATGTAAATCTATTTTTTTAATTCTTCAATCTTTCTCTTGATTTGTCATGGTGTTTTTCAGTTGCTATTTAAATTTCTAAGTAAAAACAAATCAAAATTTTACATCATTAGTATAAATTTCACTGTTCTCTTTATATTATGCAATGCCAGTTTTAAATGCAAATATAAGAACATTTAATTCTTAAGCAGTACCACTGAATTACTTAATTTTTCATAGCTTATATCAATACTTCATATACATTTCATTCTTACCAAAGTAATGGAAATGCTGCACATAAAAAATTGTTTTCATTTTACTTTTTTTAACCCTCACCTGAACATATTGAGAGAGGAAATATTGATGTGAGAGAGAAACATGCCATGCCCCCTCGTACACACCCAAAATAAGGATCAAACAAACCTACAACCGAGGAACGTACCCTGACTGAAATCAAACTTGCAACCTTTTGGCATATGGGACAATGCTCCAACCAATCAAAATGAGCCACCTGGTCAGGGCTCATTTTACTTTTCTCCCCTCCCCCTCCCCTTCCTCCTCCCTTCCTTCTTTTCAGTTTAGTCTTTTTCAAACTATTATTGTAATTTTCTTTCCTTCTTCTCCATCCCATGTACAACTACAAGAGTACTTTTGTGTTGGGGGGGGTGGAAATCTTTCCTTTTCTTTTTTTTAAATTATATTTTATTAATTATTCTATTACAGTTGTCCCAATTTTTCCCCCTTTGCCCTCCTCCATCCAGGACCCCCTAGTCACTCAGGCAATCCCCACACCATTATTCATGTCCAAGGATCATGTGCAGGCTCTTTGGCTGCTCCATTTCCTACACTGTACTTTACGTCCCTATGGCTATTCTGTAACTATCTATTGGTACTTCTTAATCCTGTCACCTCTTTACCCATTCCTCTATCCCCCCCTCCCATCTGACAAACACTAAAACACTCCCTAGCCATGATTTCTCTGACCTTTTTATTTGCTTAGTTTCTTTTTTAGATCCAATTCTCGATAGATGTGTATTTATTGCCATTTTCTTGTTCATAGTTTTGATCTTCTTTTCCTTTAATAAGGCCCTTTAATATTTTATATAATAATGTTTGGTGATAATGAACTCCTTTAATTTTTTTCTTGTCTGGAAAACTCTTTATCTGCCCTTTAATTCTAAATAATATCCTTGCTTGGGAGAACAATCTTGGCTATAAGTCCCTGCTTTTCTTGGCTTTACATATTTCTTGCCAATTCCTTCTAGCATACAAAGTTTCTTTTGAAAAACAGCTGACAGTCTTATGGGAATTTCGGTTTAGGTACTAACTGCTTTCCTCTTGCTCCTTTTAAGAGTCTCTCTTTAACCTTTGGCATTTTAATTACGTTGTGTCTTGGAGTGGGCTTCTTTGCATCTTCTAGTTTGGCTCTCACTGTGCTTCCTGGACTTGCGTGTCTATCTCCTTCACCGAATTAGAGAAGTTTTTTTTTCATTATTTTTTGAAGTAGATTTCCAGTTTCTTGCTCTCTCTCTTCTCCTTCTGGCACCCCTATGATGTGAATGTTGGAATACTTGAAGTTGTCCTAGAGGCTGCTTACATTATCCTCATTTTTTTAGATTCCTTTTTCTTCTTGTTGTTCTGATTACTTGGTTTTTGCTTCCTTAAGTTCCAAATCATTGATTTGATTCTCAGTTTCATCAACTCTACTGTTGTTTCCCTGTAAATTGCTCTTTATTTCAATTAGTATATCCTTTGTTTCTGACTGGATCCTTTTTATGCTGTTGAGTTCCTCACTAAGTTTCTTTAGCATCCTTATAACCAGGGTTTTTTTAAATTTATTTTATTTTTTTAAGATTTTTATTTATTTATTTTTAGAGAGGGGAAGGGAGGAAGAAAGAGAGGGAGAGAAACATCAATGTTTGTTTGCCTCTCACATGCCCCCTACTGAGGACCAGGACTGTAACCCAGGCATGTGCCCTAGACTGGGAATCGAACCAGTGACCCACTGATTCATAGGTGAGCACTCAATCCACTGAGCCACACCAGCCAGGGGTAAAACCAGTGTTTTGAACTCTGCACCTGACAGATTGCTTGTCTCCCTTTTGTATAGTCCTTTTTCTAGAGTTTTGATCTGTTCTTTCATTTGGGCCATGTTTCTTTGTGTCCTCGTTTTAGCCACCTCCCTGTGTTTGTTTCTATGTATTAGGTAGAGCTGCTATGACTCCCTGTCTTGGTAGTATGGCCTAATGTAGTAGGTGTCCTATGGGTCCCAGTGGCACAGCCTCTCTTACCATGCAAGCTGGGTGCTTGAGGTGCACTTTACATGTGGGCTGAGTACACCCTCCTCTTGTATTTGAACCTTGATTGCTGTTGGCAGATCAATGAGAGGGATTTACCGAGGTCAGTCGGTTGCAAGGACTGACATTGACCACTTACCACCAACCTCTGCCCTACATGGAGGATCAGCTGTGTGGGGGTAGTATGGTGGTACTCAGATGTGGGTCTGGGATTTCCCAGGTGGTGCAGCCCATGGTCAGCCCCCATCTGTGTTTTTCCCAAGGCCACCCTGCCTTGTGTATAAAGCAATCTGAGATGGCTGCTACTTTGCTGGGCTTGGAAATTCCCAGGTGAAACCAAACTGAGAATCTAGGTTGACTACTGCTAGTGCTGGGCACTTAGCAAAAGGTATGGGGGCTGAAGGCTCACACAGGCCAGCTATTGCTTATTTGAGAGGATTTAGGAAGTTGTGAAGCATAAGCCAAGACCAGCCATTCATATGGAAGAGCACCTTGGGTGGGTCCATAAATTGGGTGGGTCAGAGCCTCTGGGGATCTCCAGGGCAGAGCAAACAGTGTTAACCAGGTTGATGGAGTCTCGGGTATGGCACCAGCCTTTTGGCCCTGTGGCTCAGTGGAATGAGGATTCAAAAAATGGACAATGGCCTCTGCCAGACAATTCAGTTTCTCCCTGTATGCTACTGGTGTTTTCAAGCTGCTACCCCAATCCTAAAGCTCAGAGGGAGTGAATCTGTGTAAGTCTGTGTGTGGGTTCTTTAAGAGGAACTGCTTGGAACTGTAGAAGTTTCTTCCACTGACTCAATCCCTGTTAAGTTTTGTAGCCAGAAGTTACTAGGACTTATCTTTCTGGCACTAAAACCCTGGGCTGGGTGGCCTGGTGTGGGGCTGGGTCTCCTCACTCCTGAGATATCCCTCCCAAATTTTGATACACCACCCATGGATGTGGGACCAGCCTGTTCCACATATCCACCCCACCTACCAGTCTGGTGGATGTGGTTTCTTTAATTCCATAGTTGTCAGACTTCCATTCAACTAGATTTCTGATGGTTCTAGAGTTTTGTTGTAATTTTGATGTGATTGTCATCATTTTACTTCTTGATAGGCACACATTCTATGAACATTCTCTGCCTTCAGCTTATTGATGAGTAAGTTAGAACTGAAAAGAAGAACTATGAGTTTCCTTATCTTTCCCTTTCCTTCTATGTCTGCATTTTCACTACAGATGGTTAGGCTAATGCAGGAATGTAAGGGGAGTAAGAAAGGATATGATACGGTTTCTTGGTAGTCAAATTTCTTAGAATGCAACTGAATTTTTTCTGTATTTGAAAGTTTTGACTTGAACAGAAAGAATGGTCCCTGGGGCTATCAGTGCCTCAGCAAACTCACTTAGAGACTTAACATGCTTACCTTATACTCACTTTGAGTCTTGCTAAACTACCACACATCTGGGTCCTCTGGAATTCTGTGCTCATGGAGCATCGCAAACCCTATTCTTGAATGGGCAGCAAGAAACAGTGGACACACACATTATGTGTGTCTCCTCTGCTCACATTCATGCTCCTTATTAAACTTCACTTACAAAACACAAGCTCAAATATAAAATTATTAAGAATTTCAAGATGGCAACAGAGAAGCATTAAGTCAAGCACAGGACTCTTCTGAGCCCTGGCCTATGTCTCTGACACTAACCCTGTGTCCTATGCATTGTTATGCAGACTTTCCCTCAAAATCCTTTTTCCAACCCATTGCCTCACCTTCACATACGGTGATGCTTTATTTCTCTGAGTTGCAATCTGTCCAATTAATTTTTTTCACAGAACAAATCTGTTCCATGTTTAAGAACTATACTTTTAACATAAAACAGATCCATAAGGTACGTGGGGAGCAGGTCCTGGATTGCTGAGGGTCTTGGTCGTACAAACATGAATAGAGAGTTGGGTAGGTTTCTATAGCCTGGGTGGGGCCAATATGGTGGGTAGTGAAGTGGAAAGAAAAGGGTATGAAACACCAGACCAGCTAATGTTTATCAAGGCTTAGAAAAATGTTATAGACATGCCAATTTCTTTATTTAACTGAATACTATTGTTTCCATTAATGACTATTTTGCACCTTAAAAATATCTTTGTTAAGTCTGACATTGGGAAAATGTATGATTTTCCCAAAGTATTTTGCTTTGTTTTGATTTTGTTTTGGGAGTGATGGGAAATACTGAATTTTGGAGTTTACAATCCTGGCATTGAACCCTGGTTCCTGGGCTCCCCAAGTGTATCTATAGATAAATTATTCAGTCTCATTGGAGTTTGCTCTTCTCTTCTAAAGATAATGAACATGACAATATCTAATCTCACAATACAATTTCAAAGATAAAATGAAAGCTAAAATTATATAATATAATGACTAACACATTCTTGATACATAATGAATATTAGTTTCCAGACTCACTTTTGATAATATAAATTCTTTTATATCATCTCTTAATATCATCTCTTATGATGATATTTAAGAGAACTAAATAATATGTTAAGAATGATAGAGGGCAACACAGATTTCTTATCCTCCATGGATGATGAATAGCAGATGATATATAAACATACAAATTTCCTTATTATATTAGTCACTTTACATTTATATGTGGAGTTAAATAATAATATATAGCTGGCTTTTGTTTACTCATGTGTGCATATAAATTTGATTGGATTTGAACAATAAATGATTTATTTTGTTTTTTATGAGCTTTTTAAAGATACTGTTATTGTTTCTAATTGGATATTTCTGTTTATGTCTAGCATTCAGTAGTTATATACTTTATTATTTTAAGGTATGCTCCAAGTGTCCTTAAAGTGTTTATTTTGATGTTGCTGTTAGAAGCTACCCCACCTCAGGTCCTAAACAATGGTTACACGGGGCCATGTAGTTCATCTGTGAGCCACATCCACACTGGGTACCAATAAACATGTCTTCAGTATTGGTATGCTGGAGGCACCCCAGATCCTCCCGTTCAGCAACCATGTTTTGCGTTGTTAACATTAATGACTCTGATTGCTGGGGATTCTAAAGAAACTAACCTCAAGGACCTGTGTGTGTATATGTGACTGGTTTCAGGTTCATAATCAAGTAGAGGATTGAAGCAACGTAGGTGTCAGACTTTCAGTTTGACCAGAAGAATATCCTTGTGGAAATGTCATGATTTTACATGCATATTCAATACAATGTAAAATGGTAAAGAAGGTAACAAACGACATAAGCCAGTGCATGATTAAGTGCCAAGCATTTGACAGCAAGAGTAGGGAGGTCAGAAGGTCACTGTTCTGAGTGTGCAGCTAAGAGGAGAAGGTGGGAAATTGGCTAGATAAAGAAGCTCAAACAAAGTCACTACTCAGTCAGGAGACTGGCCATGTTATCTCATGGGAAAGCCTTAATGATTCTCAAAGTTGAGTAATCTTATAAT
Source organism: Micronycteris hirsuta (assembly GCA_004026765.1). Lineage (NCBI taxonomy): Eukaryota > Metazoa > Chordata > Mammalia > Chiroptera > Phyllostomidae > Micronycteris > Micronycteris hirsuta. Next base: position 17,104 of record PVJI01027742.1, read on the forward strand.
ACGTATTCTTCATGCACAATGAATTTTAGTTTTGTGCCTTGCATTTGGTATTATGAAAATCTCTTATGAGAAATGATGGCTTAAAGTGCAAGGAATAAGTAGAATGGAAATACTTGACTCTCACTGGAAAACATGAGAAAGTTCATTCTGCTCTTGTCCGTCCCCA
>PVJI01027743.1:0-17300 GCA_004026765.1 Micronycteris hirsuta
TCTCCCAGGAGGGAGAGGGCCCCGGGTCCTCCATCCTAAGGGCTTCTAAGGGCTTGGGATTTTAGGGAAGGTCCCAGGGGAGGATCTCAATAGAATATTCATCAGCTTTCAGGGTGTATTTTTTCAGGGTTGTGGTCTCCACTGATCAGCTGGTGCCAGGGGTCATTAGTCAACGCAGCTGGTCCTGATGATAGCCATGACATTGCTTGCCTGGTTTTGCTGGTTTTCTGGGCCTGGAGCTGAAACACAACTGAGGCCTGCATAAGGGAGTGGTTACGTAAGGGCCCCGCACAGGAGGCACATGAGGCTCCTCTTCCACCCCTTGGTCCTCCTCTAAGGGGGTCTACCACATGAGCAGCCATATGCTAGGAGAAGAGAGATCACCCTCGGGGGGAAGGTCCTTGTTTTCCCAGTTTTGCCCATTGCTAGGCACCCAGGGTTTGTGCCCTGGTGACCTTCTGAACCTGGCCTATGGTTCTTGCTCTTCTCAAATCTGCCTGCCCCAAAATAATACACCTTTGAAATGTCAGAGAAATCTTCTTTTCCAGACCCATCGGGGCACAACTGCCAGCACCAGCGTCCACACCACTGTTATCTTGTTCCCACGTGTGGGTTAAATGTTAACTATCCTCTACCCACCAATGTCTCTCCGTTGGGCTTTTTATCCAGTCTCCGAGATTTCCACACTTTGCTTCTCCTACCTCCCTAATCTACCATCAGTAAATTTCAAGTAACCCCTCTTATGCCTCCTCCTTTGATTCTAATGTATAAAATAAGATGCAAAAACTACCATTCTCAGGAGCAATATCCCGATCTGTTGAGATTTTGCTTCCCAGAAATTGTTATGACTTTGGCACAAATAAATTCTTATCAAGGCTCGCTCTTAGGCTGGAGGTTCTTTTGTGGACACCATCATAATTTCCATTTTACAGAACGTGAAACTGAGGCACCAGGAAGTCAGAACCTGCTCAGTCACAATCCCACACAGGCCCTTGCCTGCTCTTCCAGAGATGGGCCAGTTCCCCTGCCTGTCTACCACACTAAATTGCTGTGTCATTGCAGCAGTGGATTCATCAATTAAAGTGAAAGAACAGGAAGGAGGGAAGAGAAAACTGTCGCTTTAAATTTCGGAAAGAAGGTGGGGGCACACGCAGATACACTTCCTAGTCATGGTTACTCAGCACTTTGTGGGGTTGGGGGGCTGTCGGGCTGTGGGATAAGGGCAGCGGGCCTTTTTGATGAACCGAGTCCTGCCTAGGCGACCCCTTCTCGAGCCTAGTCCCATTCGATGAAGGCCTGGCTGATCCCTTCCCAGGTGAACCTGTCTGTGGCTCTGGAAGTGGACGTCTGACTCCCCGCCTCCCCGCGCCATTCACAGGGCATGCTCTCTTTAAGCCTATGGTCCCCGCAGAACCCCCTCTCCCAGCTAGGGTGCAGGGACGGAGGTGGGGGCGGGCGACTTAGGGAGAAGCCAAGAGGGTTTCCCGGGTTAGGGGGTGTCCCAGGAGACCCGCCCCGCGCCGGCGCAGACCCGGCCCACTGGCCGCGGTCCCGCCCCCACCCGGCGGTTAGGCGGCTCCAGGAGGCGGGACCTCGAGGTGGCGTCTAGGCGGGCCCAGGAGGCCGGAGCCGGCGCGCCCCCGCCATACGCAAGCCGCGCGCGCCCGCCCTCCCGGTTTCCCCTGTCTATAAAGGGAAGGCGGGCTGCGCACTCTCCAAGTTGGATCGGCGGCTTTGCATCCGTTTCCCTCGGTTCTTACGGTCGCTCATCAGACCTCAGCCGCCAAAATGGTGAAGCAGATTGACAGTAAGGTATGCACTCCCGGAAAAGGCTAGGGCGCGACGCTCAGCCTCCGTAGCTGGGGAAGGAGACAGGCTGGAGGTGGGCAGGCCTCTGGTCATCATCCCTGGAGGAAGGGGTCGCGGCGGCTCGGCCTGGGACTGCGAGAAACCTGGGCCTCGGCGCTCCCGAGGCGCCGGAACATACCCTGGCGTAAGGGAGGAGAGGGACGACAGCCCGTTGGAGGGCAGGGGCGAGTTGTTCCGTGAGCCGGGGAATGCACGCGAGCATGGAGTGTGCGGGCGTCCTCTGCCGGCGCGCACCTCTGCCCGCGGAAACCTCACTTGGGTGAGGGGTTACAGGGAGTCTGCCGTTGGCCCCCGTATTTGTCCGGATACGAGCCCGGACAAGCAGATCGAGGGCCCTTATGAGAAAACACGGGGTTAGTAGCCGCCACTCCCTACCCTGTGAGTGGCGTGAGCCATCCGTGCTGGGTGGGGTGGGGTGCGGTGGGAGCGGGTCTACGCCGGAGACCCCCGGCAACCTCCAGCACGCCAGGCCCCAGAGATGACGCGTGCTGTATCCTCGCAAAAGGGGCGGTTCCGATCCGCAGAACCTCCCTTCCGTCTTCCCTCGCATGTACCAATCCGGCCCGGAGGCCGGAGGGCCCCAGGTGTCTGCGAGGAAGTGAGGTACGGGCCGCGCCCTTGGGACTCCTCTTCCTGCGGCGCGGGGCGTTGCCCGCAGCTCTGGCTTTGGAATGACTCAGTCCCCAAGGCGGGGCCACGGGGCTTCTGCTGCCCTACGGATCTGTGTGATTTCACCCACTATTGGTGGCTCTCGCTGAAGCCAGGTGTGCTCCCGGGCACTCGTCGGCCTTAGGGTTCTGTCCTTTTGGAATGCCAAAGGCAAAAAGTGTTCCATTCTAGAGTTATTGCGAGCACAACACCCTCCTGCACGGAATACTCAGAGCCGGCATAGTGTCTGCTTAGTGTCTGGTATACTGTAGCCGCTCAAGAAATGTCTTTTAAATGCAGAGTCGGAAAATTGAGTGGGAGAGAATTGGTGTTGTTCGAACGGTGGGAGACCAACCCCTTGGGAGCATTTACCCCACGGTACTCCCACACCAGTAAAGCAGGCCAAAGGCAGGTCCTTGAGTGCCCGGACCTGTTAGATGCCGGCGCAGGCTTCGAAAACCTCAGTTTCTCCGTAATGGTACCTTATCTTTTTGTTACTTTTAAGAAATCAGAAAATATGTATGATCCTTATAGAAAATTTGGAGCGAGATCTTCTGTTTCCTGCAAGCAGCTACAAAGTAGTTGAAATTACCTTATGTATACTGTTTTCTTTCTGAGCTTTTATTTCCCTAATTTAGCCTGAACACTTTACACACAATCACAAGCTTTTTGTAACCATATCAGTATCTGAACACATTGCTGGAGTTGAGGCAGTGTTTGTTGCTTCAGTGAATTTTTTGTTCAGATCGCATTGTCCTGTGCATTGTGCAGAGTTCTGGCAGTTTCCTCAGGTTAGGGGCTGGAATGCATTGACTGGGTCAGGGGATGTGACGCTCTGAAGGCTGGTTAGTGCCCAGAGAAACATGTGAGTCCTTCCCTTCAACACTGACTTCCCCATAACTTTGGCCAGATCATTAGAAAGAAAAATTCTCATTCTTATTTGACTATCTTTGATTATTAGTGACCGAACTTGTCTTCTCCCACATCTGCTGATAGGCTAATTAATTGTAATCTTATCTGCTTGTCTTTGATGATTTTTTTTTTCCTATTGGGATTCCTTTTTTCAATTGTGAGCATTTATATGAAAGTTAACAGCCCTCTAGCCCTGACCCGGTATGGCGTAGTTGGTTGGGTGTCCCACCAGAAAATATAAGTTGGAAAGTTTGCCAGTCCATTTCCTAGTGGGGACATAGGCCTGGGTTGCGGCTTCATTCCCAGGCCAGTAGGAGAGGCAACGGATCTGTGTTTCTCTCACACATCGATTTTCCCCTCCCTTTTTCTCCTTCCCTTCCCTTGTCTCTAAAAGTAAAGAAATAAATCCTTTAAAAAGAAAAGAAAATTAGCAGCCCTCTCATTTGTTGAAAACAGGAGTCATTAATGTTAAGTTTCGTTCCACATTCTTTTTAATACCTACTGAGTGACGAGTATCAGTTTATTGTGGGGCGGGGGTGGGAGGGGCAGGCATGTTCCTCCAAGGTCTGGCAACCTCCTGAGTGTAACCTCACAGGTGCGAGCCCCTAAAAGACGTGAGAAGACTTGAAGGCTCTGTATTAGTTAGTTGTCCCAGAATCCATACAGTACAAATGGAAAACTGATTCCTGGACCACATCATTCAGTCTTTCCCTGGCTTCCTTGTCAGAGTTCCAGCACCCCCTAATCACTAAGATGTGAAAGGGTGATAAGAAATTTCTTTCTCCAAAAAGCACTACAGCCTGGGGCCCAAAGACCCTCATAATCAATATTATAGTTGATCTTTAAAATTAGAATGCAGAGTCATTAATCAAAATTGAACTACAGTAATTTGAATGTTACTTGTAGATATTGAATACACGTAAGATTTTCCTCTTGGTGGACTTGGTGCCATTGGCCACCCGGAACAACTCTTTCTGAGCTGTTGATTCGGAGCCACTGAGCTCTATTTCAGACACCACTGGGATAATGTGGTGAGAAAGAAATCGACATACAGGTTTATCGTTTCTTTCTTTTTTATTTTAATAAGAGATGCCATTTCTTTAACCTAGACACTTTGCCAAATGCTTTACAGACCTCTTCTGTGTTTATGAATTACCTTTGGTATGGGTATGTTCAGGAAAAGAGGTGCTGGACTCTTTATTCAGGTACCTCGCCTGCAGAGTTTTGTTCTTTAAATATTTGTGTCGGTGAAGAGGACCTTTATTAAGCTTCCCTTTTAGTTTCTAGGGGCTGGAGATTGTGGTTCACTAAGAAGGTAGGCAATTTTGAGCTCTTTTCAAACTGGCGTCTGCTGGGACGAGCTGAAGCATCGCGAGAAGAGAATCAGCGGTGCGCTCTGCAGGTACCAGGACGCCTCACCCTCGCTGGAGCCCAGCGTTCTGTTGCTGTTGCCTTTTTCTGTGCAGAATGTTAGGTAGTTTTGCTGGAATTTGATTCAGAATTGTTTTGGAAATTCCTTGCGTGTTTGAAATAATATTCTATGTTGAAAGGAACCTTCCCAAGTATTTACTGAGAGCCAGCCACGTTCACCAGAGGACAGGCAGCTGACCCTTGTGCAGCCCGGGGTTTAGGGACACCGACCCCCGCACAGTCGAAACTCTGGGTAGAGCTTTTGACTCCCCCCAAAACAGCCTGTTGACCAGGAAACATGAACAGTCGATAAACACATATATCTTATGCATATTACGTACTGTATTCTTACCATAAAGTAAGCTAGAGAAAAGAAAATGTTTTAAAAAATCATAAGAGAGAAGACATTTATAGCACTATACACATTTATTTTTTTAATCTGTGTATAAATGGACCCGTGCAGTCCACGCCCGTGTTGTTCAAGGCTTGGTTGTGTTCATCTTACCGGAGAGTGTAATTCCTTGACTTTTCCCTGCCTGGTCTGGAGCTTGCTCTTGGGGAATGGCTTGTTTGCCTTTCGAAAAAGTCTTGTCAGGGAAGACTTTGAAGTTCGTGTGAGAAAGTCAGTGGTGATTTGGCAATATAATTTCTCTAATTCCAACCTGGCTCTCCCCCCACACACCCAAAGGTGGGGTGGGAGTTTGTATCTGCATGACTGAGAAGGTGGCAGGAGCCATGACAAGCCACTCTCAAAAAACCGTTTGTGCATTGTTTCTCAAGAAAACATGAAGTAGAAATTAGAAATCTAGAGAAGTAACTGTGCTTCGGGGGACTTCCCTTTAGACTTTAATGGCGCTTTGTTTATTTACTTTCCCTTTTACGGGACCAGATCTGATCTGAGTCTTGTTAGCTCTCAAAGGAGGGGGATGTTAGCTTTTCATTAAACCAAAGTGACCGGCATTTTTCCCTTGAGGAAAAGCTAGACCTCAGATGGATGTTTGTGTTTTGATTTCTCTTTGTTGCCCCGGTTTTGGTCAGCACTAATTGTGGTTAACTTGTGTTTTGTCACTGAAAGGTTAGGTTGCTTGGGTTACAGTATCATGGCCATTAGTAAATTATGCAGGGAGGTTGGTGGTAAGGGTTTTCTTGAGCATTTCTGCTCGTGGAATTTTATTTAACACAAATCCCTTATGAGGAACTAAAACTGTTTTTCACTTGGTCAACAAGGAGGGCAGAGTTTTGAGATAAAGGGCAGAAATCAACCAGAAACAGTATGATCTCAACTCAAAACTCCATTAAAAAGAATACAAGTAAATATGCTTAATGTCAGTAGTGATGGAATGTGAGGATTTGGAGGAGGTTATTTTCTTTCTTTGTTAGGAATGTTCCACCATAGAAAATATTAATCAAAAAAGTGTTCACTTTTTTTTTTTAAGATTTTATTTATTTATTTTCAGAGAGAACAGAAGGGAGGGAGAAAGAGCAATGTATGATTGCCTGTCACATTGCCCTCATTGGGGACCTGGCCTGCAACCCAGGCATGTGCCCCGACTGGGAATCAAACCAGGACCCTCTGGTTCCCAGCCTGCGAAAAAAGTGTTCACTTTAAGAAAAAAAAAAAATCCTAGGTAACTTGCAGTGTTGCAGGTGGCAAAATTCGTTGCCTTTGTGGCTTCTTCAGGTGACCCCTTTCATCAATTTGGAGACGTTTTGTTAATGTCTCCAAAATACCTAGATGTGATGTTGAAACATTTCTAATGCAAATGTGTTTTCCTTTTGTTTGCTTAGTTTGGATATAGAATGAATAATATTATAATTATGGAGCTATGAATATCTACACACATACTTGTTTTATCAAATAACACTACAAACAACACTGATGGGTTGTTTTTTTTTTCCCAACAGTTTATTTGTTTTGTTTTTTCCTTGAAAGATACGTCTTGCTTTCAGAACCTCAGAACTGTGCTTTGTGTCACATTTTATCAGGTTTTATTAAGGCCTTTTAACACATGCTTTTCTTTTTCTCTTAGGACGCTTTCCAGGAAGCCTTGAACAGTGCCGGAGATAAACTTGTGGTAGTTGACTTCTCAGCCACGTGGTGTGGGCCTTGCAAAATGATCAAGCCTTTCTTTCATGTGAGTATCAAATAGCTGCTTTGTATTTAAGAGATCCCTGTCCTCTGGGTAGTGATGAAGCTAGGAAGGGAAAAAAGGACAAGTAAAGTTTGGGGGTTTGTTGTGTTGGCTGTTTGGTCTAAAAGCAGTAAGGTAACATCTTAAAGTTAGCTTGGGTACAGGTAGTCCATTGAAATCAACTTTCAAAGGCTAATTTGCTTGTCCCAAATGGTTTTGCTTTTGTTCATTTTGATACACGGGCCCTGCCTCAAAAGTCGGTGTGCCAAGTTATTTATACTAGGAAGAATTTGATTCAGAGAAAATGTATGTCCTTTATGCTTATCGGTCCCTAGTCTAAATGTTTTGCATCTTTAATTAGTGTCTACTTTTATTACATTTCCATTTAAGAAAGTTGAGTAATGCCTGCCAGTAACATGTTCTCATTCTCCATGTATTTTTCCTTTTGCATGTTCCAGTCTCTCTCTGAAAAGTACACCAATGTGCTGTTCCTTGAGGTCGATGTGGATGACTGTCAGGTACGTGGCTGGAAATCCGGAAACCGGCTGAGCTTTTCACACTGGCCTTTTTCTCTGTATTGCAAGTGGCTGTTTGCATATATATATATATATCAAATAATACTAGAACTACCGCACTAGCAAAAACGTTATATTTTGGAAGAATGGGTAATTGTGCCAATTAGGAGCTTAATCCTAGATATCAGGAGGTATGTATATCACATCCTAAAATAACCAAAAAATAGATGGTTGAAGTTTTGGTACCTTACTTCCCAGTTACTTATCTTTCTAAAAACCTATGTATTCTACCTAATATCCTGAGAGACTCAATAAATAGAAGTTGGCTTTGACTACGGTAAATAACCATAGAGTTGATGGTATCACCAAAGGTGGAGACCACTTCTAAAGCTCTTGAGAAGTCAGGACATGAGGAAGTGTGTTCACAAACATATTCTAGTGTTAGTTGGGGTCAATTAGAAAACCCGGATGTTTTAAAGAAAAAACACCAAGGGGCGCAGTAGAGAACTGAGAGAATAATTAGGGGGAAAATTCCAGGGTTGGTTTAATTAACACATGCTTATTGAGCACTTCCTGTACCAGGCATTGTTCTCTGTGCTTTAGAAATATTGACTCATTTAAGTCCTTGGTGCTGCCAGCACCCCTGCACTCCCTACAGCTGAGAAGAACACAGGGAGGTGGTCCATGGAGCTACAGTGGCAGAGCCAGGGTTTAAAATGGGGTTGTCTGGCTTCCCAGCCCAGGCTCCTCACCACACTTTAGGGAGGCTCGGTCCTGTGGTGGGTGCAGATGGGGTTCCCAGCACGAGACCCTGCCTCTCACACAGCACACGGAACAAGGACAGCCCTCACAGACGCGTGGGCATTTTCCTGGGGCCCCAGTGGGGAGGAGAGGCCCAGGGTGTGATGTGGCGGCAATGGTGCTAGACCTTGGTTCCAGACCCGAGGGCCAGTGAGTTCTGCTTTAGGCTAACCTCTCTTCCTCCTTGAGCCTTGTATGATCTGTCGTGGGGATTTCGTCCCAGCCGAAACCCGTGGGTGACCATAACCGAATGCGTGAAAGAATCTCACACTGAGACACGTGGGGGGCGGGGGAAGGAATCCGGGGCCACGGGCTGATTCCTCCCATTTCAGGAAAAAGCCCTCTGGCTTGTCCAGCCAGGGTTTTTATCAGGGGCATTAGCAATTTACATTGGATTGATTATACATGGGATTAAGCAGAACAGGTGTAGGATTACTCATTAGCAGGGCATCAGGATGTTGATTCACGTCCGGTGGCAGACAGGACCAGATTAAAGTAATATGCAGGGCACAGCAAGTCAGAATTTTTTAAGATACATCTTTGCTAAATTCCTATTAGAGAATTCCTATCCCACAGACATGATCCACACTTGCTCACACAGGAATCACACGGAGCTGTGCTCAAAACGTGTAAATTCTCAGGACTGCGTGTTTACACACGTGTGGAAATCACTGCCACAATGATCAGACCTTAGTACCTGCCACTGTCAGCTAGCCAAGGTTGCTTATTCATTGAGCAACCATGGACTGTTTAATAAAAGTACCGAAGGGACAGTAAAAGCGGGTATATGGTTGTACTTTCTAAACCCCTGAGGACCTACCCACACCATCTTGCTTATCCTCAGCACATTCTCTGATTCCACAATCGTCCCTTTGCTGGCACTGTCTTCTCTACCGGGCACAGCCTTTCCTTGCCTACCTGGTGAGCTCTTAGGCGTGAGCTCCCCTCTTTCCCAGGAACTCTTCTCCAGTACCCCTTTGACGTCCCAGACTAGATTAGTTTCCTTCCTCGGTGATGCCCTCCGCTCCTCTTTTTCTCTTGCGCTGATGGTAGTGGAATGGGGTGGACCGTATGCCTAGACTGCTTGCTTTACTTCCCAGCTCTGTCCCTTGTTAGCGGTGCGGGCTTGGTTAAGTTATTTTTTCTGCGCCTCAGTTTGACCCTCTGTAAAGTGGCAATGTTAACGCAACATCATCGGCTAGTCATCAGGATTCAATGGGGCAGCACCTGTCAAGTGCTTAGAACAGTGCCTGGCACATTAAGTACTCACTGAATCTTAACTGTTATTATTGGGTTGGCCAAAAAGTCTGTTTAGTTTTTTTCGTAAAAGAAAAGACACATTTTTCATTTTTTCACCAATAACTTCATTGATTTGGATATTTTGGGAGTGGCGACTCTCTCCCGAGTGGGAGAGCGCTGACTGTCCTCAGTTCATGTCTCTATTTGATCGCTACCAACTTCGACTGCTTGACAGTGGAGCATCATCCAGCAAGAAATCTCCAGCATTAAACTTTGCAAACCACTTTTTACACATTTGAGTGGTCATAGCGCCTTCTCCCTACACTGCACAAATTTTTTGCATTTTCGTTACGTTTTTACCTGTCTCAAAATGATAAAGCATTATATGTGAAAAATGTTCTGTATTTTCTTCCATCTTCAGTATTAAAATGGCTACACAAAAATTCACCAATTTTCATAAGGCTTTTTAAATGCACACTGATATGACAGTTGTCACAATACAATCTAACAAAATTGTTTCTAATAAAGTTAAAGACAACGAAGCATTACTAGAGCTATCTTACAGGAAAAAAACAAACTTTTGGGCCAACCCAATATAATGATCTCTTTGTGTCTGTCCTTTCCCATTCGTCCCTGTAAGTTTCTTGCGGGTTGGGGACCCTGTCGTATTCATGTTTCTTCACTAAGCGCACCTGTCTGGCAGGTAGCAGGTGTGGAGTGAATGAATGTTTTATGGTTATTGAGTAAAGCTATTGTTCTGATGTGTCCCAGAATTTTAGAAAAAAAAGGACTGAGAATAGATACTTTGTGTTTGAAAAAACACAAAAGTTTTAACCTAACGTAGTCTGGAGAGAAACTTCTGTTTTCTCTAAACTTGCTGACCCTATCAGCTAGCAACTGAATACATTTTTATTTGAAAGTAATAACACGCTAGATGTCGTGAGAAACCGTCTGCCTGCATTAGGTCACTCAGTCCTCAGAGTAACCGTGAGAACAGTTTTGTTGGGACCCCACTGGAGAGGTCATGGGACTGTAGCTCAGAAGAAGTAGGTCATCAAGGCAGAGCCGGTGGGTTGAGCCCTGTCCCCTGCTGGACTGAGGACAGGCGCCCTTACTGCCTCGGTGCGATCTGTTGCAGAGTTAAAAATTGAACGAATTCCAGAACCCTTTGGTCCCCACCTACCCGTCTGCTCCTACTCACCTGGTCGTTCAGCAGAATTAGCAAGGCAGGTAATTCAAACAGAAAGCAGTTCATTAAATGAACAGTGACTGGTTTTTTCCCCGTGGCATCTCTGAATCACATGAGTGAATCTTCTGGTTGCCTGGGAACTCTGGGTACAACCATCACCTCGTTTCAGCTCTGAAGGAATACAGAGGAGGGTAAAAATCAGATCAGTCTCCTTTCGGAATATCATCAAATAGCTGGAATGGCCTTGACCAGTGTGCGTAGCTTTTACATCACTGCGGAAATAGCACACTCGTCCACAGAACAAGAAGTGGGAAACAAAAGGAAAGCATTAAATTTGGATAGCAGCGATCAAGTCCATAGAAGATCTTACTAGGCAGGTATGCTGTGGTCAGTGTTACTAAAACGTCAGACTCCCGAATTTCTCTCACTTGAACTCAGTCTGACATTTGGGGGAAATTGACCATGATATTCTGAAATTATGTAATCAGGAGAAAATCCCGTGAAAGTTCTCTGGTTCCCCATGACCTGGGTCTGGGGGTCTGCCGCCTTGGTTGCTGTCCTGCACAGTTTTTGCTGCTCAGGGGCTGCGAGGTTCTCCATTTCATGCCTGATCCTCTCTCAAGTACTGAGCTAGTGTTGCCAATCCCTTAATAGACCTCTTCGCCTGAAATACTTGTCCGAACAAAACCATTTTCATGCTATTTCCCTCCAAACCTTGTGTGAACAAAGTACGGCGTTAAAAGTTCTCCCAAGGTGTTCCTGTAACAAAATTGAAGAATGCTTGATATTTCCATGACCTTTGAGCTGTAGAAGAATCTTCAGATGTGTGAGCCACATTTAGAAGACGCTATGCACCTGCCAGTCCAATGTAAAACCTTTGGGCTTTGCCCATTTTTCACAGTTGGGTGGCCCACAGAGGCTGGAGCATTGAGTCAGCCAGGGCTCGGCCTTGCCGCGACTGACCGCGCAGTTGGAGGGGAGCCTCGCAGGGCCCCTCTGGGGATCCCAATAATGCAGCCGAGTTTGAGAACATACATTTTTAACTAAACACGTCAAAAAAAACCCAGTGTGCCGCTTTCTAGGTTACTATGACATTATTCTTGAACAATTCTGCCAGTAACTTGCTCCTCTTTCTGACACGTTGGACGTCAGCCTTTATGATCATCATCTCTGTCCCTCGTTCCCATCATAAAGCTGGGGCGACGAGGAGCAAAGAGGTGCTAATTCGGAGAAATAGTTGGGATGGTAATCCTGAGTGCAGTTCAAGAATTTGTTACTGCTTCCTAACGATTCTTGAAATGGGGTATCATTGGAGTAAAGAGCTTATTAAGTCCCTGCACGGTGTGTCTGATGTCAGGGGCATTCCACTCCTTAGCAGCCGTTTCCCTGGAGACCGTAACCAGTTAGGCTTCTGTGTTGCCATTACATATTGTCAGTCCTTACAGCATGTATGCCAGAAAAAAGGATCTGGTTTTAGATCACTTCTGTCAAAGCTCAACACTTAATCTTGTTTTTATTCCCTCCGCCCAGGATGTTGCCTCAGAGTGTGAAGTCAAGTGCATGCCAACCTTCCAGTTTTTTAAAAGAGGACAAAAGGTGGGTATATCTGACCTTGAAGGAAACTAACTGAACAGTAGGAAAGCGTGGTATAAAGGAAGAAACCGAAGTGACTTATTCCTTCGTACTGGGAAGCATGGCCCCATGGTCTCCTTCTAAGACTATATAAATATGTCCCTCTTCATTGATTTAGGTATGTAATGGTGCATCTAATTGAAAACCGATCTTTGCTAGAACTAGTCACTAAATCTGTGATTGCTACTTCATACTTGCACAGGGTCCGGCAGATGTAATGCCTGCTTGACTGTGGTTGGTAGGGTAATACTATGGGTGTAATAATTTATAGTTTTAAATTGAACATTTCATCTAAAATGTCATATGGTGTGCTTGAGAGTGATAGTCTCATTACAGAGTTACATGCTTTTGATTCTGTAATAAAAAGACTTTGTAATTAAAAAGGTATCATTTATGCCGGACCCTGTATAATAAAGTATACATTTGTCTTTGTTAAGAGGTACTTATGTCCCCCTCAAAATTGTATTTGAGTCTTTTGCCTTCTCTTGAGGGGCTATATTTTCCTAGTTTTTGTTTTTAACTTAAAACTGTGTGCTCCAGGGGTGCCCATGTTAATTACACTTCTCTTCCCTCGTCTCTGGCCCTGCCCCGCTCTGTTAGGCCTTGCGCACAGCGTGGAGATACAGTCCCACCATCTAATGCCGCTTTAATGTTCTCTTAACAGGTGGGTGAATTTTCCGGAGCTAATAAGGAAAAGCTTGAAGCCACCATCAATGAATTAGTTTAACTATGTTTTCTGAAAACATAACCAGCCGTGGGCTCTTGTAATTTTTTTTTTATTTACAGAAAAGAAAGATCAAGTATAGATATTATAATACTCAACTGCCATCTGATATAGCAATGACAATAAAATATTAATTCTACCCTTTTTAAAACTGTCTGGTGTCTTGACTAGCTTTCGAAAATAAATGAAAAGTGGCCAATTAGAAGATATTTATGTGTCCTAATTATTTTCATGTATTCTTGATTTCTTTTTAGTAATCTTGTAGGTCACTGATTGCTTTAAGATTCCCCCCCCCACCCCATTACTACTTTAGTGTATTTTTAGGAAAATCATGTGGGCAATGTAGATCATTTATTTGTGTGTTTAAATTGTTATTTTTTGACCTTTATGAAAAAGGAAAGTAATACCCTCTGTTCCTGTGGGCACATCCCCTATGCCCTCTGAGTGGTGAGCAAGGTCAAAGCTGACGTCCACCCATAAAGGAATTGATTCTCTAGTTTGAGATTTTTGTCCCATAGGTTCCCATGAGCTTCTGATTTTGCTTCTGACTTGATATAACTTCTGTTATGTCAAGAATTCTTCATGGTCAGCTCACAAGGGAATGGATTCCTGCACACATTACCACGGGAATTTTGATTTGCTCAGAGTACCTAAGAAACTGGTTTTATGGGCTAGATAAAAGTTCCAGCCTGAGAAGTTACTAGTTATTTCGTTGAAAGAACATTGTGTTTCTCGTGCTTCAGAGACAGCCAAGTGCTGAGGGATGCTTGAAGTTTTTAAGGTTGTATAATTACTCATATGCCCCACAACAGCCTTATATTAATTAATCTTCGACCCCAAAAGGTAGGTGTATAAACCCCATTTCCCAGCGAGGGAACAGGCAGAGGGTAAGTAATTTCTCCGGCATCACTCTAGTCGGAGGATCTGAGAGTCCAGCCGGGGAGTCTAGAGCCCAGGTTCTTGGCTCTCCACAGTGCTTCCTCTCACTGCCGTGTCTTGATAAGTAGCAAAACAGTGGGCCCTTTCCTGGATTCCCCTTCTCACCTAAAATCAGGGTGCTGAACATAGATAATCTTCCAGAGTATTAACTGAAGACTCATTCTGTGCAAGACTAGGGGTACAGCTGTAATCTCGGAGATTACCTGGGAGAAGGGGGCAAATGACAGACTAAGGGTTAGTCTATGAGATACAGACAAACACATGGACACCATAATTGAAAATAACAGACCAGCTTTGGGTGGCGTAGGGTGCTGGGAGGTGACAGACCTGATTATCGGAAACACCTGAGATGCAAAGTTCCAGCGGAGAGAACGGCATACGCAAAGCCCTGAGTCGAGGGAGATCTTGGTACATTCTAGCGGAAGCAGGAGCTAAAGCTGAATGGAGTGGCAGGGGCCAGTCATCGGAGGCGTCCCTTGTTCTAGGTGCACATGTCAGCCATTGAAAGGTAAGCCAAAGGTGAAAGTAATCCGACAGGTTTATTTTGGCCGCTGTATGGAAGCAGGTGGGGGAAGGACTAGAATGTGGGGCTTTTGCAGGTGTCTAGGCCAGAGGTGATGACAGCTATGGCCGAGGGGAGGCAGGGAGGTGATAAAGATGAAACTGCATAGGTTCAATAACAGGAAAGAATATCCAATGACTTCTAGGAGTGGAATTCTGAAGTAAATTCCAGGTTTGGGGTGGGAGCGTCTGGCTAGTTGGGGTGCTGAGTAACATGAGGATTGGAGGAAGCAGCCCGGGTTCTCTGGACCTGTGAAGACTGAGGCTTCGGCCGTGTGTATTCAAACGATGTCCTGCAGCTGTTGGGTGCTAGTCTGGAGCTCAGGACAGGTCTTGACTGGCAGGAATTTGGCAGGAATTGGGTAGGAATTTGGAAGACATTACAGTGCAGGTGGCACTTAAACACAGATATACTCACCGGGAAGAGAATTCAGAGTGAAGAGCGCTCCAGGCAGCCTGACGAACCTCAATATTTAGAGACCGGGATAGTAGGAGCCAACAGAGGAAACAAGGGAAACCCAGGAAAGGGTTTTATCCCGGAAGTAAAGAGGATTTCCGAGAGGAAGGGGTGTCAGCCACCAAACGAGAGGCTAAGAAAGATGACAGGAACACAACGGAGGTGGTGGTCGTGACCAAAAAGTTCTATGAAACAGTTGGGGTGGAAGCCAGATTGGCGGGAAGTGAAGAGAGTGGTGGGAAATGGCCTAGAAATGACACTTTTCATCTCTACCCGAAAGGAAGTAACATTGGCAAAGAAAAATGTCCAGGGAGGAATTGTTGCAGCATTGTTTACAGCAGCACAAAGCTGGATCGCCATCAATAAAAGAAAGGTCACCTTCAGTGAGAAATCTCTTCTAGGCAATACAGAGTAAGGAGCTGTTACCACTGAAAGAGAAATCTCAGTCGCTGTGTGTAATAAAGCAAGTTGCAGAACGATGTTAATGGTGCAGAACAGCACGGTTCCGTTTGGGCAAACCCCAAGACTGGCTGTCTCTCTCTATAGGTAAATCTGCATGTAAGTTAAAGGAAAATATCTCCAAGTAAACATTTCTGATGAGTCACAGTGGTGACTTCTGGAGCGGAGAACAGGTAGAGATTGGTGGTTTGTAGTTTTATCTGTATATGTTTGGATGTTTAATAACAAGAGTGCACTCGTGTGCTGTTCACCAATAAAAATGTCTTCTAAAAGTGACAGAATGTAAAGAGGGACAAGCA
This sequence comes from Micronycteris hirsuta, assembly GCA_004026765.1. Lineage (NCBI taxonomy): Eukaryota > Metazoa > Chordata > Mammalia > Chiroptera > Phyllostomidae > Micronycteris > Micronycteris hirsuta. The sequence continues at coordinate 15,787 of PVJI01027743.1, forward strand.
GGGTCTGTAGCACTCACGAGAAGCTTTGCTCTTGACTGGAGCTGAGAGATGGGGTTGTGCATTTTGTGTGTAAGACGGGTGTGTTTGCTAGCACGCACAGGGGACTGAGACGGCTCCTGAGACAGAAGAGGATACCGGGAACGCCTTGTGCAGTCAAGAGAAAAATGGGACTCGGAGCACAGTGGGAGAAACCGGTCATTTCCTCCATCGCAGATGGTGGGAGGAGATGTGAGCAGGAGCCCCTAACAGAGAAGCAGGTATTAACAGGCCTAAGGGGAGAGCTAGGTGGCGTACAATAACATAGGGAATGTAATGCCCCCCTAACACCAATGGGTAGAGCATCCATACAGGAAATCGATAAGGAAACATCAGGCCGACCACATCAGACCAGATGGCCTTCGCAGAGATACAGAACATTCCACCCAAAAGCAGCAGCATGCACACTTCTCAGGTGCACATGTCACATCACAACAGATCACGTTAGGCCACAGAGCAAATCTCAGCAAGTTTAAGAAGACCGAAGTGACAGAGCACCCTTCCCAACCACAGTAGTATAAAACTAGAAATAAATTACAGGAAAACTAGAAAACTGACAACTATGTGGAGAGGGAACCACATGCCACTGAACAACCAATGGGTCAAAGAAAAATAATAAAACCTCGAGACAAATGAAAATACAATCTACCAAAACTTATGGGATGCAGCAAAACCAGAGAAAAGTTTTAAGAGGGAAGTTCATCATGATAAATGGCTGCCTCAAGAAAGTTAAAAAAAAAAAACAAACCCTCAAATAAACAATCAACATTTACACCTAAAGGAACGGGAATTACAACTAAATCACAGAAAAATCATCCTGAATTACAACTGAACACCAGCTGGAGAGAAGCCTTGTAACCAAGGACTTACGGAAGAAACCTAAGCAGCACAATGGGAATCGTGCAGAGGTGCGACGGGGCCGCAGGGGTGCGACGGGGCCGCAGGGGTGCGACGGGGCCACGGGTGCGACAGGGCTGGCTGGGCTCTCACAGGTGGCAGCTGAAGTTCCAGAGGGATATTTCAGCAGCCAGGAGTGGGGGGTTCTGCCTGCGAACTGAAGGGCATGAACCCTAAGCTAGGCTCCCCAGCCTAGAACCAGGCAAGGAATCCAAATAACATCCAACTGTGAAAAGCAGCAGGGTTTCTGTCTGCCAGGAAAGACAGCTAGAGATGCAGAGAGCCTAAAGCAAACTATAGATTCAGTACAATCCCTATCAAAATTCTGATGGTGCTTTTTTTTTCTCACATAAATAGAACAACGTATGTACAACCACAGTAGACCCCAAATGGCTGAAGCAATCTTAAGGAAGAAGACCAAAGCTGGAGGCATCATACTTCCTGATTTCAAGCTATATTACAAAGCTATAGTAATCAAACAGTATGGTATTGGCATAAAAACAGACACAGAGGTCAATAGAACAGAATAGAGGCCCCAAAATAAGCCTACAGCTAAAGATATATGCAGATTTAGACAGGAT
>PVJI01027744.1:0-17302 GCA_004026765.1 Micronycteris hirsuta
TTCCTTGAGTTCTTGTAGGCATAGGGTTAGGTTGTTTGTGTGAAATGTTTCTATTTTTTTTATGTAGGCCTGTATCGCTATGAACTTCCCTCTCAGGACTGCCTTCTCTGTGTCCATTAAGTTTTGGGTTGTTGTCAGTTCATTTTCATTTGTTTCAAGGAACTTTTTGATTTCTTCCCTAATCTCATCCTTGACCCATTCATTGTTTAACAGCATGCTATTCAGTCTCCATGATTTTGAGTGTTTGGGGGTTTTTTCCTTTGAGTTGGTTTCTAATTTCAGACCCTTGTGGTCAGAGAAAATACTTGGTATGATTTCAATTTTCTTGAATTTGTTGAGGCTTGTTTCGTGTCCTATCATATGGTCTATTTTTGAAAATGTTCCATGTGCATTTGAAAAGAATGTGTATTTAGCTTCTTTGGGGTGAAGGGCCCTATATATATCAGTTAAGCCCATTTCTTCTAGGGCATTGTTCAATGCTACAATGTCTTTGCTGATATTTTGTTTGGAGGATCTGTCCATTTTTGACAGTGGGGTGTTGAAGTCCCCTATTATAATTGTGTTGCTATCAATGTCTTTCTTGAAGTCTTCCAAGATTTTCTTTATGTATTTGGGTGCTCCTGTGTTGGGTGCGTATATATTTACAATATTTATGTCTTCTTGGTGGATTCTTCCCTTGAGTATTATAAAGTGTCCTTTTGGGTCTCTCTTTATGGCCCTTTTTTTGAAGTCTATTTTGTCTGATATGAGTATTGCTACCCCAGCTCTTTTTTCTTGTCCGTTTGCTTGGAAAACTTGTTTCCAGCCCTTCACTTTCAGTCTGTGTAAGTCTTTTGTCCTGAGGTGGGTTTCTTGTAGGCAGCATATGTGTGGGTCGTGCTTTCTTATCCATTCCTCTATTCTATGTCTTTTAATTAGGGCATTTAATCCATTTACATTTAAGGTTATTATTGATAGGTACTTATTCATTGCCATTTTTTTTTTGTACCTGTGTTCCTCTCTCTCTTTCCCTTCCTTTCCTTAAATCAGTCCCTTTAGCATCTCTTGCAGAGCTGGTTTGGAGGAGGTGTATTCTTTTAGAGTTCTTTTGTCTGGGAAGCTCCTTATTTGGCCCTCTGTCTTGATTGAGAGCCTTGCTGGGTAGAGTAGTCTTGGTTGCAGGCCTGTGGTTCTCATTAATTGGAATATTTCTTGCCATTCCCTTCTGGCTTAGAGTGTTTCCATTGAGAAGTCAGCTGCTAAACTTATCGGTGTTCCTTTGTATGTTACTTCCTGTTCGCTGCCTTTAAGATTCTCTCTTTGTCTTGGAATTTTGCCATTTTAATGATGATGTGTCTTGCAGTGGGCCTGTTTGGGTTCCTTTTGAATGGGACTCTCTGTATTTCCTGGATTTGTGTGGCTTTTTCTCTCATCAGATTAGGGAAGTTTTCCATCACTACTTTTTCGAACAGGTTTTCCATCCCTTGCTGCTCTTTCTCTCCTTCTGGTATTCCTATTATACGAATATAATTACGTTTCATGTTGTCTTGCATTTTCCTTAATACCTCTTCATTCTTTCTGAGCCTCTTTTCCTGTTCTTGCTCTTTTTGGGTGCTTTTATCAACCTTGTCCTCCAGCTCGCTGATCCGATCCTCTGCCTCATTGAGCTTGCTTTTGATTCCTTCTATTGTGTTCTTCAATTCAGATATTGTATTCTTCATTTCCTCTTGGCCCTTGTGAATAGTTTCTATTTCCTTTTTCATGTTGACATAGTTTGCAGTGAGTTCATTATAATTTCCCTGTAGTTCCTGGTAATTTTCTGTGAACTCATCAAGCTTTTCGAGTTTCTTGAGCTGCCTGATAACATATGCTTTGAACTCAATGTCTGATAGTTGGCTTGCCTCTGTTTCATTTATCATTCTTTCTGGGGCTTCCTCCTTTCCTTTCATTTGGGGATTGTTTCTTTGTCTTCCCATTGTTTGTGGGATTCTTCATGCTAGCCTCTGATTCTTAAATTGATCTGTCAAGTTCTCTGGAGCAGCGAAGTTAATGTTGTGTCACTGTCTCTGTTTTTTAGGCTGACTCTTGTCTGGGTCCCACTCTATTCTCTTCACAATTCCAGTTTTTAGTGTCTCACCTGTGGATAAAGAAGTGAGGGGAAGGGAGAAAAAGAACGAAAAGAAAGCAAAAGAAAAGATAAAGAAAGATAAAGAAAAAATAATACTAAAATAACATAAAATAAAAAATATTAGAAAATAAGAAATAAAAAGAAGAAAAAACTAGAAATACTAAATGAAGGGAAGGTAGAAGGAGTTATAAAATATAGAAGGACAGATAAGAAGAAGGGTGGGGAAAAACAAACAAAGGAACAAAGAGAAAACAAAAGAAAGAAAAAGAAAAAAAAAGACTTCTGTTGGCTGGCTTTAACAGTGTCCGGTCAGGGCTGCTCCTCCGGTCCTTCTCTCTGCAACAGGCTGGGAAGATATCAGGTTTCCTTTTTTTTCTTCCTGAGCTGCACTCTTAGCTGCTGTCCTGCCTCCAGCAGAGTTGCTAGGAATTCGCAGCACCTCTTCTGGGCTGCCTGCCTGACCTCCACACTGAGTCAGAGTTTGTGAGGTCTGTGTCTCCCTTCAGTGGGGCTGGATGGGGCCTGTTTTTCTCCCACGGAGGGAGTCTGTACCGTAGGTCTCCAATCACAGTGGCTGGGTTGTGTCTCAGGCCCTCTAGGAATGAGCTCCGTTCCCCTGTATTCTTTGACCACTTTTGTCTCTAGCTTTTGCGCTTGCAAGCCACCGGCCTGTGCTCCTGGTCCGGCACAACCCCCAGCCGCCCCTGACTGGCTTCGCAGGGTGCGTCCCCAGTCGTCCGGAGTTCTTGGCCTTGGGTCTCCTGGTCAGTGCATTCTCCAATTCCTCCCGCTGGGATCGCCAGCCTCTGCAGACCAGTCCCCTCGTACACATGGACCTCTGGCCTGCTTGGGACTGAGCCTCTCCCAACAGACGCACACGCCTGCTTTGGCTACTCACACCTCAGCTTTCTGATTTTAAAGCTGTCCAGCCAGGCTGCAATTGGCTGGGAGGATATTAGTTTTGCTTTTCTTCCTTCCTGAGGTGCACTCTTCACTGTTGTCCAGATACCAGCCCCATTCCTCAGTGTGCTTCTGGGTCCAAACGGTCTTTTGATGTGCACCTGATAGGGGCAGCTCTCCCACCGCCTATTTTCTCTCCGCTGGTCTAACTAATAGGTTCTCTCCGCGCCCTTTCTGGATAGTTTGGCCCCCACTCTGAGTCAAGAGTTTGTGCGGTCTGCAGCTCCAGTCTGCTGCTCCCCTCAACGGGGTGCTTCTGCCCTATTCCCACAAAGCTGATTGGTCCTGCCTGGCTATGGGCACCAGGGCTGGTTGGCAAGGGCTTTGTCCCCAGCTGTCAGTGTGAGCTCCGCACACCTGTGCTCGCTTTTAACTCTGTCCGTGGGATGTGCGCCAGCAAGCCCCAACTGAGGGGCCCTGGTTGTGCACTCTCCCCGGTATTTTGGAGCTGTGCGCCAGCGTTCACTCTCTTGTCTGTCCCTGGAATGTGCGCCAAAAAGCTCTGGCTGAGGGGCCCAGTTGTGCACTGTCCCTGGTCTTTTTGAACTGTGCACAATTAGTCCACGGATTGCCAGGTGCGTGTGGCCCTTAGCTTTCCCTGTTAGGTTTCTCAAGTCACCTTCGGCCCCAGAGCCACTGATTGGAAGCTGTTCCCAATTCTTCTGGAATGAGCTGGGAAAGACCTCAGTCCCTGAGTTTAAACAGCCTCCAATTCTTCTTGATGGAAGCGTAAGCTGCCGCGGGCCAAGGGCTGGTGCTACAGGCAGACTTCCCTGGGCCTCCGATCCCAGGCGCACGGACCTCGGGACTGTTGGGGGTGGGGCCTCTCCAAATAGTCTCGGAGCACCACTTTTTTTCCTATTTTTCCTCTCCGAAAAATTCTTCCTATTTATACCCACCAGACCAAACAAGCATCTGACCACTCACAAATCCCAATATGGCTCCCTCCCCAAGAATCTTGCATCCGATCCTGGCGGCTACCGGGTCTGGGACTGAAGCCCCACCCTGCTCCCCGGGCTGGTCCCAAGGGGGACCTTTTTCTTCCGAAGCACTCTGCTTACCGTATGAATGTTCAAATTCCCCTGTAATCTTGGTCATCAATCATCATATGTGCTTGATTACTGCTGGGTTTTCACCCCATTCCTCAGAAAATCACCCAGTGTGCAGGAAGAAGTAAACTCTGTTCCCTCTATCTCGCCGCCATCTTCCCTCCAAAAAAACATGGAACATTTTCAAAGATAGACCACATGATAAGACACAAAACAGGCCTCAACAAACTCAAGAAAACTGAAATCATATTTAGCATTTTCTCAGACCACAAGGGCCTGAAACTAGAAACCAACCTCAACGGAAAAAATCAAAAACAGTAAAATTCATGGAGATTGACTAGCATGTCATTAAACAATGAAAGGGTTAATAATGAAATCTAGGAGGAAATAAAAAACTTCCTGGAAACAAATGAAAATTAACACACAACAGTCCAAAACTTATAGAACACAGCAAAAGCAGTCCTGAGAGGGAAGTTCATAGCAATTCAGGCATACCTAAAAACATAGAAGCATTTCAAACAAACCACCTAACCCTACATCTACAAGAACTGGAGGAATAACAACAAACAAGTTCTAGAGTGATCAGAAGGAAGAAAATAACCAAGATCAGAGCAGAATTAAATTACATAGAAAATAAAGTACAATTCAAAGGATCAATAAATCCAGGAGCTGGTTCATTGAAAAGATAAACAAAATTGGCAAGCCTTTAACCAGACTCATCAAGAGAAAAAGAAGATGCTCCAAATAAATAAACTGAGAAATGAAAGAGGAGAGATTACAACTGATATCACAGAAATACAAAGGATCATAAGAAATTACTGCAGACAACTATATGCCAAGATATTTGAAAACCTGGGTGAAATGGACAAATATCTAGAAAAATATAATCTTCAAAGTTGAATGAAGAAGATGCAGAAAGCCTGAACAGACTGACAACATCTGGTGAAATTGAAGTAGTGATAAAAAAAACTCTCAGCACACATAAACCATGGACCCAGTAGTTTCACAGGTGAATTTTACAAAACATTTAAGGAAGAGCTATCCCCTATCCTTCTACAAGTATTTCAAAAAAAAAAAAAAAAAAAAAAAAAAAAAAAAAAAAAAAAAAAAAAAAAAAAAAAAAAAAAAAAAAAAAAAAAAAAAAAAAAAAAAAAAAAAAAAAAAAAAAAAAAAAAAAAAAAAAAAAAACAAGAAGAGGGAAGACTCTCAAAGTCTTTTTTTTTTTAATTTTTTAAGACTTTATTTATTTATTTATTTATTTTTAGAGAGAGGGGAAGAGAGGGATACAGAGACAGAGAGAAACAGCAATGTATAGTTGCTCCTCACATGGCCCTCACTGGGGACCTGGCCTGCAACCCAGGCATGTGCCCTGACTGGGAATCGAACCGGGACCCTTTGGTTCCCAGCCCATGCTCAATCCACTGAGCTACACCAGCCAGGGCTCAAAGTCTTTTTATGAAGCCAGTATCATCCTAATCCCAAAACCAGATAAAGACACAACAACAAAAGAAAACTATGGGCCAATATCGCTGATGAACATAGATTCTAAAATCCTCAACAAAATATTGGCAAATTGCATCCAACAACACATTAAAAAATCCATACACTATAATCAAGTGGGATTCACCCCAGGAATGCAAGGATGCTATAATATTTACAAATCAATAAATGTAATGAATCACATAAGCAAGAAGACAAAAATCACATGATCATATAAATAGATGAGTAAAAAGCATTTGATAAGGTACAGCCCCATTTATGATAAAAACACTCAGCAAAATGGGAATAGAGGAAGAATTCCTCAACATAACAGAGGCCATATAGAGAGACATAAAGCTAACATCATACTCAATGGGAAAAAACTAAAAAGCATTCCTACTAAGATCAAGAACAAGACAAGGAAATCCACTTTTACCACTTCTATCAACATAGCATTAGGAGTCCTAGCCACAGCAATCAGACAAGAAAAAAAAGTAAAATTATCCAAACTGGAATGGGGGAAGCAAAACTGTCATTGTTTGCAGATAAGAGATAGTGTACACAGAAAGCCCTATATTCCACTAAAAAACTACTCACTTAATAAGTGAATTGGTCAAACCAGTTGGATACAAACTCAATATTCAGAAATCAAAGGCAGTTTTGTACATCAACAACAAAATAACAGAAAGAGAAATCAGGAAAAATATCCCATTTGATATAACAACAAGAAAAATAAAGTACCTAGGAATAAACCTAACCAAGGAGGTAAAAGACCTATACTCAGAAAACTACACAACACTGAAGGAAATTAAGGAAGATACAAATAAATGGAAGCATATACCATGTTCATGGATTGGAAGAATTAACATCATCAAAATGTCCATACTACCCAAAGCAATTTATGGATTCACTGCAATCCCTATGAAAATACCAATGACATATATCACAGATGTAAAACAAACATTTCAAAAATTTATATGAAACTATAGATGACCATGAATAGCTACAGCAATTTTGAGAAGGAAGAACAAAGTAGGAGGGATCACAATACCTATACCAAACTATATTTAAAGGCTACTGTAATCAAAACATTCTGGTACTGGCATAAGATCAGACACATAGATCAATGGAACAGAATAGAGAGCCCAGAAATAAACCCATGTCTCTATGGTCAATTAATATTCAACAAAGGGTGCAAAAGTATATAATGGAATAAAAATAGCCTCTTCAACAAATGGTGTTGGGAGATCTGGACAGCTACCTGCAAAAAAATAAAACTCGACCACCATCTTACACTATACACAAAAATAAACTCAAGATGGATAAAAGACTTAAATATAAGTAGTGACAGCATAAAAGTTCTAGTGGGGAACATAGGCAGGAAAATCTCAGATATTCTACGCAGCAATATGTCACCAATATGTACCGTAGAGCAAGGCACACAAAGGAAAGAATAAACAAACAGAACTCCATCAAAATAAAAAGCTTCTGCATGGCTAAAGACAACATCAGCAAAATGAAAAGAGAACCAATTGTATGGGAAAATATATTTGCAAATGATACCTGGGACAAATGTTTGGTCTCAAATTATACAAAGAACTCATACAACTTCACTCCAGGAAGACAAACAACCCAATTAAAAAACGGGCAAAGAACATGAATAGACACTTCTCCAAGAAGGACACACAGAGGGCCAAAAGACATATTAAAGGATGCTCAGCATCACTAGCCATCAGAGAAATGCAAACTAATACCACAATGAGATACCATTTCACACCAGTCAGAATGACCATCATAAATGAATTAACAAATAAGTGCTGGAGAGGTTGTAGAGAAAAGGGAATACTAGTACACCGTTGATGGAAATGCAGACTGGTGCAGCCACTGTGGAAAACAGTATGGAATCTCCTCATTAAACTAAAAGTGGAACTGCCTTTTGACCCATCAATTCTATTGCTAGGATTATACCCTAAGAATCCTAAACACCAATTCAAAGGAACTTATGCACCCCAATGTTCATAGCAGCAGAATTTACAATAGCCAAGTGTTGGAAGCAACCTAAGTGCCTGTCAATAAATGAGTGGATCAAAAAACTATGTTACATTTACACATTGGAATATTATGCAGCAGAAAGAAAGAAGGAGCTCCTATCCTTCTTGATAGCATGCATGGATCTGGAGAGCACCATGCTAAGTAAAATAAACCAGGAGGTAAAAGACAAATACCATATGATCTCAACTATAAGTGGAACCTAATCAACAAAAGAAACAACTGAGCAAAATAGAACCAGAAATATGGAAATAAAGAACAAACTGACAGTGACCAGAGGACAGGATGGAGGGGGATAATGGGGGAAAGAAGGGGTAGGGTTATCAAGGAACATGTATAAAGGACACATGGGCAAAGCCAAAGTGGGGTAGGATGGAGGGTGGGAAATAGGGATGGTTGAGGGCAGAGTGGTGGGTGGTAAATGGAGACAAGTGTAGTTGCTAAAAGAAAAAAAAGTTTAAAAAAAGATAACTTCTGAGAAGTGTTTTTTACTTGAATATATTGTTAATTAAACATAAGTCATTAATACAAATAAATAGGGCAAAACAATCTGAAAAACATCTTTAGAGAACAACATAGAATATCCTTGGAATCTAAGGGTAGATGAAGAATTCTTAAACTTGACACCAAAATCATCCTTGTTCACAGGACAGTTTGATAAAATGGACCTTATCAAATTTTGCTATGTGAAAGATACTATGAATATAATGAAAAGAAAAGTAGAGTAGAAGAAAATATTTGCAAGATACATATAAAAGTACTTGTATCTAAAATATCTGTATCTTTAGATACATATGTAGACCTAGATATCTCAAAACAGAAGGGTTGACAAACAAACAATTCTGCCCTAGCCAGGTAGCTCAATTGGTTAGATCATTGTCCCAGTATGCCAAAATTGTGGGTTCAACTCCTAGTCAAGGAGCCTACCAGAGACAACCAATTGATGTTTCTTTGTTACATAAATGTTTATCACTCTCCCTCTTATTCTATCTTAAAGGTAATGAAAAAAAATCCCCAGGTAGAGATAAAATAATTTTTTTAAGTGAGTAAAAAGGATCTAAAATTAATTTTAAAAAATAAAAGCAAACAATTCACTTAGAACATGGACAATAGCCATGACGAGATATGTTAGTGAAAAGGATATACAGAAGGCAAATAAGCACATTGGGAAATGTTTAATATCACTAGCTGCTAGATAAATATAATAACATAGTATTAGACATATATCAGTATGGCTAACATAAAAAATAGAATGCCATATATGGAGAAACTGAATCACTCATACATTGCTGGCAGGAATAAACTGTTTGGCAGTGTCTTCAAAAAAAAATGGAACAATGTTTGTGATCCCTATGTTTATGACAGGTTCACATACTAGCCGATAGCCAAAAACTGAGAACAATTGTGATGTTTTTCAATTTGTGACTGGTTACGTAAACTTAATGGTTAAATATCATTATCATAGAATACCACTTGGCCATCAAAAGAAATGTACTGATATGTGCAACAATATGAATTAATCTCCAGGTCATTATTGTAAGTGAAAGAGCCTAGCAAAAATTGTTGGAGACTATATGACTTAATACATATGACATTCTTGAAATGGCAGAATGATAGGCATGGAGAACAAAATAATGGTTGCTTAGGGATGAAAGAAATGAGGACAAGAAGAAAGTGGATGTGGCTATAAAAATGCAACAAGAGGGATCCTTGTGATGATGGAAATGTTTTGTATCTTGACTGTATTAATGTCAATATCCTGGTTGTGTTACTTCACATAGTTTTGAAAGATGTTGCTATTGGGAGAAACTGTGTAAAAGGTACCCATGATCTCACTATATCTTACAATTGCATGTGAACCTACAGTTATCTCAAAATAAAAGTTTGATTAAAAAAGAAAAGTGCTCAATAATTTCTCTCTTTCACTAGACCAAAGCTTTGTGAAGGACTATGTCTTCCTTTACATTATCACATCAGTATAGTGCTAGAAATGGTAGCTGCTAAGTAAGAATATGTTGAATGAATAAATAAACTGTACTACTGTTACTTTGTTTGCTTAAAAAAAGTTGAGAAAAAAAAATTGGAAGGACAAATTACCAAAATCCTGACAGAAAAAGAAAAGGGAAACATAATGAGCAGACAACTACACACACAGAGGTAAAAATGGATCTTAGAATTTAAAAAATATTCTAATTCACTCACAATTAGATAAATGCAAAAATAAAACAATATAGACGCTGTGCAGTGAATATTGGAGAAAATTTTAAAAGTATCATACTATATCCTATTGGCAAGGCCTTGAAGAATTATTTTGTCACCTATATGTAAACAAGTAAAACCACTGGGCAGAGGAATTTCACAATATTTATCAAAACTATAAATGCACCTACATTTTGATCTAGCAATATGACTTCTAGGAATCTGTATTGAAGATATATTTCAACAATATAAAAATAAACAATATTATTTATTGTGGCAGTGATTTACATGCAGAATATGTGAAACAGACTAAATGTCCACATATATAAGAATGACTAAATAAACTATGACACATCTGCAAATGGAATACTATGCAAATGTAAAAATATGTGAAAGATCTCTATGCACTAATAGTGATTTCTTTGATATATTAAATGAAAAAAGTCCAAAAGAGTATTGGCATTGTACTACCTATCATATAAGAAGAAAGAGGATATACAATAATTTACATGTCTCCTCATTTTGTGTAAAAAAATTACAGTAAGAATAAATCAGAAATTAATGAGATTGGTTACCTGAAGGTAACAGGATAATAAGATTGATACCATAGTTACAATACTCTTGATATGTTTTATTTTAATTGCTCTGATATTTATTTTTGTATTTTTATTTAATTTATTGGGGTGATATTGGTTAATAAAATTATATAGGTTTCAAGTGTATAATTATATTGTTCATCATAATTGCTCTAACAATTAGAACAATGTTAATGTTTCACATACACTCAAAATAATAAATTAAAATGAAGCAGGATGTGGCCCTGGCTGGTGTGGCTCAGTGGATTGAGTGCCAGCCTCGGAATCAAAGTGTTGCTGGTTTGATTCCTAGTGTAGGGCACATGCCAGTGTGGGTGGGGTCTCCAGTTGGGGGCCTATAAGAGGCAACCACACATTGATTGTTTCTCTCCCTCTCTTTCTCCTTCCCTTCCCCTTTCTAAAAGTGAATAAATAAAATCTTTATAAAAAAACGAACCAGGATGTGTATGGAACCCAAATTAAATACAAACTATTTTACCAATGAATTGCATAATTATATATTCACAATAAAAGGAGTGGGTAAAAAAGAACTGGCCTAAATAACCATGGAAAACAGTATTTTGATTCTATTCATGACAAAATAACTGTATGCAAACACTTTGTTCAGGTTCTTAAATATATTTTTAAGTTTATACGAATATTTTTACTTTTCAAATTTTGTTATTGTTGTTCAATTACAGTTGTCCCCATTTTCCACCATTACTCTCCCCCACCCTATCCACACCCACCTCCCACATTCAATCCTCTCTCCCTAATGTTGTCTTTGTCCATCGGCCCTTTATACATGCTCCTTGACAACCCTTACCTTTCTTTAACCTGTTATCCCCCTCCCCATTCCCCTCTGTATTCCCAGCAACATGACAGATTAGTTTACCAACTATGGCTGAAAAAACAAAGCAGTCAAAATGGGAAGACAATGAAACAGGCCCCGAATAAAAGAATGAGAGGATTCTCCAGAAGAACTAAATGAAATTGAGGCAATCAATTTATCAGGTAGAGAGTTTAGAGTAATGCTTATAAGTATACTCAACAACATGAAAAAAGAGATAGAAATCATTAAAAAAAGGACCAGTCAGAAATAAAGAATGCAACACCTGAAATAAATAATACACTTGAAGGAATAAATGGCAGGTTAGATGAAGTAGAGGATTGAATCAGTTTTTGGAAGACAAAGTAAAAAAAATAATAACACTCAAGTATAGCAGCAAAGGGAAAACATTTTAAAAAAGAGGAGAACTTAAGAAACATTTTGGACAAGAAATATAACAGCATCTGCATCATGGGAATGCCACAAGGAGAAGAGTATGAGCAAGGGACTGAGAAACTATTTGAAAAAATAATGACCAAAAACTTCCCTAATTTGGTGAAGGAAAAAGTCACACAAATCCAGGAAGCTCACAGTGTCCCTAACAAATTGGACCCAGAGACACTTACGCCAAGACACACCATAATTAAAATGACAAAGTTTAACGACACAGAGAGAATCTTAAAAGCCACAAGAGAAAAGCAGGTAGTTACCTACAAGTGAACACCAATTAGACTGACATCTATTTCCTCAACAAAAACATTACAAGCCAGAGGGAACTGGTGTGAAATACTCAAAGTGATGAAAAACAAGGACCTACAACCAAGGGTACTTTATCCAGTAAGGCTATCATTTAAAATGCAAGGAGAAATAAAGAGCTTCCCAGACTAGAAAAAGCTAAAGGAATTTGTTAACACCAAACTAGTACTTCAAAAAATATTAAAGAGTTTGCAAGAAGAAGAGAAGAAGAAAAAGAAGGAGGAAGAGGAAGAGAAAAAAACAGAGGAAAATAGTTTAACAATAAAATGGCACTAAATATGTATTTATCAATAATCACCTTCAATATAAATGGCTTAATTGTTCCAACCAAAAGATATAGGGTAGCTGAATGGATAAGAAAACAAGATCCATATATATGCTACCTCAAGAGACCTATCTCAGATCAAAAGATGCACACAGACTATAAGTAAAGGATTGGAAAAAGATATTTCATGCAAATGGAAAAAAAAAAAACTTGGGTAGCAGTACTTGTATCCAACAAAACAGACTTTAAAAACATGACTATATAGTGAGAAACAAAAAAGGACACTATGTAATAATAAATGGAACAATCCAACAAGAAGATATAACCCTACTAAACATTTACTCATTCAACATAGGAGCACCTAAACATGTAAGGCAAATCTTGATGAACACAAAGGGAGAAATCAACAGAAATAGTTGGGGATTTTAACACCCCACTGACTTCAAATGATAGATCTTCCAGGCAGAAAATCAATAAGGAGACAGTATCCTTAAACAATACACTAGATCAAATGGATTTAACTGATAACGTCAAAGCATTTCACTCCAAAGCAGCAGAATACAAATACTCTTCAATTATACATGGAATATTTTGTGGGACAGACCACATGTTAGGACACAAAACAAGTCTCAATAAATTTAAGAAGACTGAAATCATATCACATGTCTTCTCTGACCACAATACTATCAAACTAGAAATCAATTACAAGAACACAGAAAAACATGCCAAGACATGGAAACTAAATAACATGTTATTAAGCAATAATGGGTTACAATTAGATCAAGGAAGAAATCAAAAGATACCTTGAAACACATGAAAATGAGGACACAACAATCCAAAATCTGTGGGACGTTGGGAAAGCAATCCTATGAGGAAAATTCACAGCATTACAGGACTATCTCAAGATACAAGAAAAAGCTTAAATAAACAATCTAACATTTCTTTTAAAGAAACTTGAAAAAGAACATCAAGGTCCACAGTGAGTAGAAGGAAGGAAACAATAAAGATCAGAGCAGAAATAAATGAAATAGAGTCTAAGAAACTATACAAAAGAACAGTGAATCAAAGAACTGGTTCTTTGAAAAGCTAAAGAAGATTGGCAAAGCTTTAACCAGACTCATTAAGAAAAAAAGAAAAGATCCAAATAAATAAGATCAGAAATTAAAGAGGAGAAATAACAACCAACACCAGAGAAACACAAAGGATTGTAAGAAAATATTATGAACAACTACATGCCAACAAACTGGACAACCTGAATGAAATAGATAAATTCCTAGAAACACACAATTCTTCTAAAACTAATTCAAGAAGAATCAGAAAATCTGAATAGACAGATTACACCTAATGCAATTGAAGCAGTAATAAAAAAAAACTCTCAAGAAACAAAAGCCTTGTGCCAGGTAGCTTCACAGGTGAATTTTACCAAACATCCAAGAAGAGCTAAAACCTCTACTTATCAAGCTATTTCATAAAATTCAAGAGGAGGGAAGGCTCCCAAACTCATTTTATGAGGCTAGCATTATCTTAATTCTAAAACCAGATAAAGACACTACAAAGAAAGAAAATGATAGGCCAATATCGCTGATGAACAGATGCTAAAATCCTCAACAAAATATTAGCAAATCAAACACAACAATGCATCAAAAAGATCATACACCATGATCAAATGGGATTTATTCTAGGAATGCAAGAATGGTACAACATTCTCAAATCAATAAGTGTTATTAACCACATAAATAAAGTGAAGGATAAAAACCACATGATTATATCAATAGATGCAGAAAAAGAATTTGATAAAATTCAGCACCATTTATGAAAACAAAACAAAACAAAACCAACAACTCTCAGCAAAGTGAGAATAGAGGGAACATACCTAAACATAATAAAGGCCACATATGACAAATCCACTGCTAGCACTATATTCAATGGGTAAAAGCTAAAAGCATTTCTCTTAAGATCAGGACAACACAAAGACGTACACTTTCACCTCTCCTATTCAACATAGTACTGGAAGTCCTAGCCACAGCAATCAGACAAGAAGAAATAAAAGGAATCCAAATTGGAAAGGAAGAAGTTAAACTGTCTTTATTTGCAGATGACATGGTACTGTACATAGAGAACACCAAAGATTCCATCAAGAACCTGCTAGAACTGATAAAGAAATTTAGCAAAGTAGCAGGATAGAAAATCAATATCCAGAAATCAGCTGCATTTTTATATGCCAATGGAGAAATAACAGAAAGGGAAATTAAGAAAACAATCCCATTAAAACTTGCTTCAAAAATAGTAAAATACCAGGAATAAACCTAACCAAAGATGTACAACATCTGTACTCAGAAAATTATAAGACACTTAAGAAAGGAATTGAAGAAGATAAAAATAAGTGGAAGCACATACTGTGTTCATGGATAGGAATAATTAACATCATTAAAATGCCCATACTACCCAAAGCAATCTAGGTCCAACACAATTTCTATGATTCCAATGATATTCAAAAATTTATATAAAACCACAAAAAGTCCCACATAGCAATTGTGATCCTGAGACAGACAGCAAAGTTGGAGGAATCACCCTATCTAATATAAAACTATACTATAAGTCCATAGTAATCAAACCAGTCTGGTACTAGAATAATAAAACAGACATATAGATCAATTTAACAGAATAGAGAGCCCAGAAGTAAACCCATACCTTTTTAGTCAATTAATATTGACAGAGGAAGCAAGCTCATACAATGGGCTAAAGATAGTCCATTCAGTAAATGGTGTTGGTAAAACTGGACAGATACATGCAGAAGAAAAACAAGACCACTTTCTTACACCACAAACAAGAAAAAATTCAAAATGGATCAAAGACTTAAATGTTAGACCCGAAACCATAAAAATCCTAGAAGAAAACATAGGCAGCAAAATATTGGACATTGCTCACAGAAATTTTTTATCTGATATATCTCCCCAGGCAAGGGAAACAAAAGAAAAAATGGGAATATATCAAACCTAAAAGTTTTTTCACAGCAAAGGAAACCATTAACAAAATAAAAAGACAACCCGCTGAATGGGAGAATATATTTCTGATACTTCTGATAAGGGGTTAATAACCAAAATTTATAAGTACTTACAAAACTCAACACCAAAAAAGAAACCAAACAATCCAATTTAAAAAATGGGCCAAGGACCTGAATAGACACTTCTCTAAAGAGGACATAT
The DNA here is from genome assembly GCA_004026765.1 of Micronycteris hirsuta. NCBI lineage: Eukaryota > Metazoa > Chordata > Mammalia > Chiroptera > Phyllostomidae > Micronycteris > Micronycteris hirsuta. Next base: position 15,475 of record PVJI01027744.1, read on the forward strand.
AGATGACCAATAGACATGTGAAAAGATACCCAATGTCATTTATCGTGAGAGAAATGCACATTAAAACCACAATTAGCTACCATTCCACACCTGTCAGAATAGCTATCATCAATAAATCAACAAACAACAAGTGCTGGGGAGGTTGTGGAGAAAGGGGAATGCTTTTGCACTGTTGGTGTAAATGCAGACTGGTGCAGCCATTGGGGAAATCAGTGTGGAAATACCTGAGAAAATTTTTAAAAATTATCTGCCTTTTGACCCAGCAGTCCCAGTTCTGGGAATATATTTGAAGGAACCCAAAACACTAATCTGAAAGACCATAAGCACCCATAAGTTCATTATGTTCATTGTGGCATTATTTACAATCTCCAAGATATGGAAGTAGCCCACTGTCCATCAGTAGATGAGTGTATAAAACAACTATGGGGCATTTACACAGTGGAATTCTACTCAACAGTTTAAAGGTAGAAAAATTGGATCTCTAGTCAACACGTGAATGAACAAGCCCAGCTGAGAGGAGCAGGCCCTCTTAGCCCAGTTCCGTTGACCTCCCACAGACAGACCCTTAGGAGAAAGCCACTCCACCAGGCACTGCCACCTCCAGCCTTGCCTGCCCGTGTGTCCCCTTGCAGCCCCGGAGGAAGGGCTGTCCTTGCCTTCAGGGTACCTGCCCTGGATGCTCTTCCAGCTTACACAGGGAGCTTGATCTTAGATGCTCACAGTTCAAGTAGGGAGAGCCTATCCTCTTCAGAAACTGCAATCATCTATCTGTTGCTACAGAGAGAGAAGCAAAGGTGAGACACTAAAAACTGGAATTGTGAAGAGAATAGAGTGGGACCCAGACAAGAGTCAGCCTAAAAAACAGAGACAGTGACACAAAATTAACTTCGCTGTTCCAGAGAACTTGACAGATCAATTTAAGAATCAGAGGCTAGCATGAAGAATCCCACAAACAATGGGAAGACAAAGAAACAATCCCCAAATGAAAGGAAAGGAGGAAGCCCCAGAAAGAATGATAAATGAAACAGAGGCAAGCCAACTATCAGATATTGAGTTCAAAGCATATGTTATCTGGCACCTTAAGAAACTCGAGAAGCTCGATGAGCTCACAGAAAATTACTAGAAACTACAGGGATACTATAATGAACTCACTGCAAACTATGTCAACATGAAAAAGGAAATAGAAACTATTCACAAGGGCCAAGAGGAAATGAGGAATACAATATCTGAACTGAAGAACACAATAGAAGGAATCAAAAACAGGCTTGATGAGGCAGAGGATCGGATCAGCGAGCTGGAGGACAAGGTAGAAAAAAAAAACCAAAAAGAGCAAGAACAGGAAAAGAGGCTCAAAAAGAATGAAGAGATATTAAGGGAAATGCAAGACAACATGAAACATAATAATATTAATATAATAGGGATACCAGAAGGAGAGAAAGAGCAGCAAGGGATGGACAACCTGTTCGAAAAAGTAGTGATGGAAAACTTCCCTAATCTGATGAGAGAAAAAGCCATACAAATCCAGGAAATACAGAGAGTCCCATTCAAAAGGAACCCAAACAGGCCCACTTCAAGACACATCATCATTAAAATGGCAAAATTCCAAGACAAAGAGAGAATCTTAAAGGCAGCGAACAGGAAGTAACATACAAAGGAACACCGATAAGTTTAGCAGCTGACTTCTCAATGGAAACACTCCAAGCCAGAAGGGAATGGCAAGAAATATTCCAAGTAATGAGAACCAGAGGCCTGCAACCAAGACTACTCTACCCAGCAAGGCTCTCAATCAAGATAGAGGGCCAAATAAGGAGCTTCCCAGACAAAAGAA
>PVJI01027745.1:0-17290 GCA_004026765.1 Micronycteris hirsuta
GAAGCCATCCTGTCCAGGACTATTTGTTGGGAGTTTCTTGATTACTGCTTCAATGTCATTAGTTATCTGTTAATAAATCAAAACAAGTTTTGACAGGGAAATGGAGAAAAGGAAATGTTCGTGCACTGTTGGTGGGAGTGCTGACTTGTGCAGCCGCTAAGGAAAACAGTATGGAGTTATGTCAAAAATTAAAAATAGGACCTGCCTTTTGACTCAGCGATTCTACTGCTGGGAATATATCCAAAGAAACCCTAAACACTGACTCGAAAGGACATATGCGCACCTATGTTCATTGCAGCATTATTCACAATGGCCACGTTCTGGAACGAGCCTAATTACTCATCAGTAGGTGAGTGAATGAACAAGCTGTGATACATTTACACAACGGAATCCTACACAGCTGCAAAACAGAAGGAAATCTCACCTTTTGCAACAGCATGGATGGGCCTAGAGAGTATTACGCTAAGTGAAATAAGCCAGTCAGAGAAAGACAAGTACCATGTGATCTCACTTATAGGTGGAATCTAAAGAACAAAATAAACTAGCAAACAAAATATAAACAGACTCATAGACAGAGAGAATAGACTAGCAGCTGTCAGAGGGGAGGGGGTTATGAGGCTGGGTGAAAAAGGTGAAGGGGTTAAGCAAAAAAACCAAAAAGCCCACCAAACCCATAGACACAGACAATAGTAAGTGGTGATTTCCAGAGAGAGAAGGGGGCGGGGGAGGTAGAAGAGGGTAAAGGGAATAAATGGTGACAGAAGGGGACTCAACATGGGTGGTGAGTACCTAGTATAATACACAGATGATATATTATAGAATTGAAAGCTATATCATTTTACTAAGCAATGCCACTCCAATAAATTCAATAAAGAATATTTTTAAATGCAGGTAAAGTAGAAATTTTACAAACAAATTCTAGGAGATCTGTGGACCAATGCCCAACTCATGAATCCACAAGTCATATATTTTTTTTAAAAAACCTGCATTAGACTAATTTCTATTAAAAGGTAGATATAAAGGCAATAATATGCTCGTTAACATTTCAAAGAATGTAAATAAGAATAGGGAATCATGTCCTAGAGCCACAGTGCAAATTTACGAAAGACCATCAGGCCCAAGTGCTATTACGTGTCACGTAGAATCATGGACGTGTCCTTGGTGAATCATCCCATTAAAGAAAAACCTGCCCAGAGAACCTCTCTAGGTTACTACTTTTTTTCCCTTTTCCATCCCTTCTTTACTCTCTGATGCATTTTGCTCTTCTGTTATTTCTCTCCCTGATCTTCCACCAGCCAATTTGTCTCAAGCTTTGACTTTTCTTTCTCACCACCAGTGACTCAACTCCTAACCTATGAAGCATAATCTAAAGACACATTTCCATATGGCTATAGGAACCTAACTACACCAAGCAACCTAGGCTTCTTGAAATGTTCTTCAGTGTTACAAATGATGCTTATTAAACTTTAAATTGCAAAACAGGATCACCCACAAAATATATGGGAATGAGACTGAGCTACTCCATGCTGAAACCAGTCATTCTTTCAGCTGATGACTTCAGCTTCCTGTCACAGTTTCACTGGGTCAGCCACATACTGAGAGCTGATGACTGCTACAGGATAATCTGAAAAAGGGCAATTGTAAAGAGACATGATCCGGCCAGACAGCAGGGAGAGTAATCAGAGATAAGATGGCTTTCTGGGAAAAATACATCATTTAGATTATGTTTAAAGCAGCAGAAGACTCTGGAAATAGCTGTGGCAGCCAGGATCTGAAGGACAGTGCTTTGATATACTCAATGTGGGAGAGACACTGGTCACACATCAGTCCTCCCAGCCGTATCCAGCACTCCCAGATGGTGACCATAGTCGACAGGGTCATTTCTACTGCTAAGGTCTAATGCAAACTTTAAAAAGCACTATCAGATTTTTTAAGTAGTTTTAAAAAGGCGATGAAAAGTCTTGGCCGTTTGTTATGGTTATGTATAAAAGCAATATAATACGACTGAATTGGGTTTGGTCAGGTAGTTAGTGAAGCATGGCACAGCACAGAAAAAAGGGGAGAAAAGGGCTCTGGCTGGGTAGCTCAGTTGGTTAGAGCATCATTCTGATACGCGGTTGCGGGTTCAATCCCCAGGCAGGGCACATGCAAGAATCAATCAATGAATGCATAAATAAATGGAACAACAAATCTCTTTCCCTTCCTCTTCTCTCTCTAAAATCAATAAATAAAAACAAATTTTTTTTAAAAGAGAGAAAAATGAAGTGAGCAAGTAAGACCTAGTTTATGTCACTTTCCCGAATGATCCAGGCTTCAAAATAAAGAAACATTTTGAGCACTTAATAAATGCAAGGCAGCATTCCATGCTATAAGCCGGTGATTTTCAATTCCAATTATCCATAGAGATTATCTGGGTGAGCTTTTAAAAAATCAAGATTCTTGGAACTCTCCTTAAAACGCCTGTATCAGAGTCTCTCAGCAGGCGCCCTAGACTCTGAATATTTAAAGGGCACCTCGAGCAGCTCTAACATGGCTGCTTTGGAAGCCGCTGTTTAATAAGCTACAGTCCATGCCCTTGTGCACTTGACAGTACACATTTTGAGAAAATGCTTAAGTGTAGATAAAATGCAAATGTCTCAAGTGGTACAGGACAGCACAGTGAGGAGAAGGGTATCACGATGCCATGGCAGTGACGTCCAGTTCCTCTGACCTTTGACCAAGCACTGAGAGGTGAAGGTTACGATGCAGAGATTGGGCAGGACAAAAACAAAATCTCTTCATCTTGCTAAATTACTTCAGGTTAAAATGAAAATGTATGTGCTTATAAAAGGCAAAAACTGTGTGGGGAAAAAAATGCAAGTAAATAAAAAGACTTAGCTGTCGCCCAAATGACTTCTCCCTCAGTTTTAAACATGTAAATCATCCCCCAAACTAGCAATTAGCACAGCGCTAACGATGAAACATTTACAATAAAAACTGAAACGTGTGCCTTAGAAGTGCGCACAAACATCTTTCAAATTTTAATAGCCCCTAAAAAATAAATTTTATTTTGCCTAATTAAAGTAACTACTTTTGTCTGGTAGTAATTGAAAACTCTGATGATAAATTATAAACATGTCATTATATGAAAATAAGAAGAGAAAAACAAATATAACAGCAAATTAAACAAATTGTTCATAAATGATTTAGGTTTCATGTTCAAAACTCTCATTTTGGTCATTGGTCTTCTGTTTTTGTCCAGAATCTGTTCAGGGGGCCTCCAGGTCACCCCCAAGTGTGGGACAGGCCCTGGTAGAGTCCCTTAAGATCATTGCCAACAATTCCTGACTTTTGAGAATTCCCAAGAGCCCTGTTGGAATACCCTGCCTCTTTATCTTGGACCCCCTAAGGTAACTATCTCTGGGCTAGAATGTTAATTTTGTACCCTTCTTAATGCCCCATTGCGGCCCTGGCTGGTGTAGCTCAGTGGATTGAGCGCAGGCTGGGAACCCAGCAGTCCCAGTTCGATTCCCAGTCAGGGCACATTCCTGGGTTGCAGGCCAGGTCCCCGTGAGGGCCATGTGAGAGGCAACCATACATTGCTGTTTCTCTCCCTCTCTTTCTCCCTCCCTTCCCCTCTCTCTAAAAATAAATTAAAAAAATAAAATAAAATAAAATCTTAATGCCCCATTGCCCGCGTTCATCCTTAATTAACACGCATTTCCCAATGTGGACAATGTTTCTAACTAGAATTTCATTTGTGCTTGAAATGTTGTACCCCATATTATCTTATCATATCAAGCAGATTATTTTGAGATGCTAATAAGCTAATCATTAATTATATTTGCCCCCTTATTATTAGCTCATCATTCAGCTAGTTACTTTCAGAAATACTAAGGAAATTTAAGATATGCTATGTGGTATTTGTAAATTTACAATACATGAAAATACCACATTTATGCACAAGAAACCATGAGAAGGAATGTGAAACAGTAGAGAACATGTGTAAAAGTTGTATGGTTTATGTGCCCTCCAAATATTAGAGAATTTCTGGAAAAAGGGAGCAGTGGCCTATAAGCTTTCTGCGTGAAAATCTGAAGGGGCGCTGCACCCAGCGCTTCTGAGAACTGAGTCCTAGCCCTGACTCTGTTCCTCAACTGAACAGGACCCTTTCCCTCAATCGCTCTATGTCGCAGAGGCCCCGTTTGTTAAAAGAGAGATTGAGTTACATTCATGGTTTTAACAGGGGAAGGAGGGATCAGAATCACCACGAAGAATTTCCAAACTCACACCAGCCATTTCACCACCTAGAAGATTCAGATGTTACCTGCCCTCACACCTGCACATGAAAACAACAGAATACGGGACAGCTGAGCAAGCGTAGTTTGAAAAAAGCGCCACATGATAATTCTGTTATCCTTCCTCACCTTCCATTTGAAAGCAACTGAACTGATGGTCTCCAAGGACTTTTCTGTTTCTCACATTCTTTTCTCAGAAAAACCAGCACCATTACTGCAGGAACTGCAATATAGTTGTGAAGGATCTCCTACCCTTCCCGGCAGCATGGATGGAACTGGAGAGCATTGTGCTAAGTGAAAGAAGCCAGGCGGTGAGGGACAAATACCATATGATCTCACCTATAAAAGGAACCTAATGCAGGAAACAAATAAACAACCAAAACAGAACCAGAGGCATGGAAACAAGAACTAGACTGACAGCAACCAGAGGGGAGGAGGGAGGAGAATTGGGGGAAGGGAGAAGGGGAAGGGTCTAATCAACAAACCGGTATAAATGTCCATGGACATGGACAACAGGGTAGGGATTGACGGTGGGAGCAGGGGGGCAGGGGAGAGCAATGGGGGAAAACTGTGACAACTGTAATGAAACAACAATAAAAAAAATAAAAAAATATAAGCCATTTTCCCAATGCAATATACTGTAAACCTAACAAAGACTGATAGATAACCTAAGAAAAGATAAAAGAAAAACTAAGACACACACGATCAAGGAACCCGGTTGTGGGTCACTGGACTGTGCACCTACGCAGATACGGTGGGCCCTCTGTCAGAATGTTATGAGACCACATATAGTGACCTAACTGCACACAATCAGTGATTGTAAAGCACAAGAATGTATCCCACTGAACTCATTAAATGTCACCTCACTTCAACTTCCCCGCAGCTGAATCCCCACAATGCCCATGCCAGCACTGCCCGATGTCGAAGGAAGCGTGACAGAAGGGAAGTCAGAACTGAAGGAGGTTGTCCAGACTGAAGTCAATGTCTTACTTTTACAACTGTACAAACACACATGATCACGTAGCACATTGCCAGGACTCTTCCCAGAGACTCAGGAGGACCCACCCAGTCAGGTGAGAGGCCCCGAAGCTCCACTGGTCTCCCTGTAAGTCTCCCTTTGGGGGGTCAGGTGTGGTGGCTGACACAGTGAAGACAGAGGCAAACACCAGCTCACGTGTGAAGCAGATCGTGTAGAAGCAAGCTCGATGCTAGCTCCACAGTAGGAGTTTAATGAATATTTTTGATGGATTGTCATTAAAACCTGTTTGATGTTACCCAATGGTAATGACTCTTAAGTAGAAAGGAGTTAAGGACTGTTTTAGATTGTCCTCTGGAAATGGGCAGTATATGCGGTAGCTTGAAAACTCATATCCAATATTTCCATTGTTTTTAATATACACGGCAGAAGTTCACATGTGGCAGAATCTTTTTGACTTGTGGGGATAAACAGACAACAGAGTGAGCACACACTGAAGAGCTGCAGACTTTGATGAAGTAAACTCCTTTCAGATTCAAAGAAGGCAAGAGCCCCCCAAACACCTGGGGGCCTCAGAGGAGGAGGGACAGGTAGAATGCAGAGAGCAGAGCGTGACTGGTCTCCATCTGGTTGGGGTTCCCTGCTTCTGTCTTTCCCAACGCCCGGCAGGTGGATTAGCACCCAACCCAGACAGGAAACTCGACTGCCACAAGACTCAGCCCCTCCTTGGGGTCAGTGAAGATGGAAGTCAGACACTAAGGGATTCTGATGCTACACTGAGGGGTTTAATAGATTTTATCTCAGGCTCATGGTGATCAACTTGGAGTTTGGCAAGACAGCTCTGGTCATAACGGGGAGGTTGAACTGGTATAAGGAAGGCCCACGGAGAGCCTACAGGACAATCAGGAGTCTGTGGCCCTGGTCCAGGCAAGAGATAGTGGAGCACAGCTGAGGGCAGTGACAGTGACTATGAAGACCACAGACCTGGAGTTGGAGAAAGGGGATGCCAATGCCATTCCCCTCTGGCCCCAGCTCTATACCCCCAGGAAAGTATTCATTCTCTATTCTCCTACCACTTTCCTGAGTAATCACACTTCACAAGTCTGCAAGGGCCATGGTTCTGTTCAACCTTCACACCCATATCTGCCTACCAAGTCCCGTTCGGCTTAGAGGGAAGCTGGGATCGAAGAACTCCAAGGATTCCATAGGAGGGTGGGGCCAAACTGGGGACCCTCCAGTGCCCGGCCGCTTGGTTACCTGCGGTCTGACCCATGTCATGCACCAAATGGATTGCGTCTTCTGCGGCTAACCTTTTCTGTGTTCTAACAATGTGAAACAAAGTACGCCATTCCAAACTTCAATGCCTGCCTTAGCCCTGACTGTCTGGGTTTCCTCCTCCATCTCAGACGCCCCCAGGTAATTTCCTGTCAAGAGAGACAAGCTTCGGAACCCCTTTAATGCACCTACACATTAGCGCTGACTCCTCTGCCTGTTCGATTTCCCACGAAGACTGACTTGATTGAGAATCCAGATGAAGACTAAAGAAGACCCATCTAGATTGCAAAGGATCAGGGAGCCAGATGGGACATTCTCTGTAGGAAACAGGTTAGTGAGGAAAGAGAGGAAGGGAGGGAGAGAGGTCTGGCTGTACCTGTCTTCCATACAAATCTTCCACAACTACTAAGGAGAAGGGGAAGAAGAATGGTATTTTCCTGCTAAAAGAAAAAAGTTATTTTTATCCATAACATTTTCACAAAAAAAGTAAAGTGAGTCCCTGTATTCTTTGTTCTGGGAAAATTATACATAGGTCTTCTCCTAACAATGCCCTTCAAAAGAATGATGTGTCTGTGAGATTCGAGAGTCACTTTGAGCCTGTATTCTCATTGTAACTCATTACTAGGAGAAAAGCTGTGCCCTGGGCCACCATCTCACGTCTAGTCAATTTAAAGATGACACTGAGGTCCAGAGAGGTTGAGTGACCAACTCAAGATCATATAGAAGCTCAGCAGGCAGAGAATCCTTATCTTCTTATTCCCAAACCAGTCTCCTTCCAATTGCACCAAGCTTCTCCCTGGGCTCATATCCCAGCTCTCAGACTGTGTGGGCACCAGACAGCTTATTTAACCTTTCTGTGTCGCATGTTTCATCTGGGTAATAGGGTAATCACAGGAAATTAAATAGAATAATATATGTTAAGTACTGGCATATGTAGGCACGCTATAAATATAATATAACCAATATTATCATTATTCCTACTTAACTGAAGCATTCATGCATATGTGAGCCCTGGGTGGCCTATTTCCACTGAATTTGCAGGTAAAAAAAAAAATTAAACAATTTAAAAATCCTAAATGACTTTGTAGGGTGGTACAAAATACAAACAATTTCCATAATTTTAAGTTGATGCCTGAATGTATATATACTCCCTCTGTCTCCTTAGACGAATTTTTCTGGTTTCTCTTCAATTATACTTTAAGATGCAAGCTTCTCCAAGACGTGTCCAGAGCAGGCAGGTACAAAGCATATAAATAAGGATGATGATATTAAAGTTGCTTCAACAAATACTCCCTGACTTTCTCTCATGTTACTTCCTGCATGATACTATAGACTCTATGACACTCCTATCCTTGAACCTAGCCGGCTATAACCTCTGATTTCCACTACATAACAGTTTTCTTCTTTCCCTTTTCTCATACAGTAACAGAGTCTCCAAACCATAAGATGGCCCTTCTTCTTAACTCTTATTTTTCAATCAGCAAGTTCTGGCTTCAGGACAGCGGCTTTCAAATGCGGCTGCACACTGGAATCACAGGAAGAACCTCAGAAAGTCCCTATGCCTGGGCCCCGTCCCCCAAGAGCATGAGTCCATCTGGGCTGCAGCCCGGGCACTGGGAATTTTCAAAGCTTCCCAGATGGTTCTAAGGTGCAGCCGAGGAGGCTGAGAACCCCTGGCGGAGGGATCTCACGTGGCTGCAGACACTGAGAAGGTGGGGACTGGAGGAAAGCCGCGTAGGCATCACTCCCCGGGAGGCCTCCCAGAGCTCCCCAAGTCGTGTTTGTCACGTCTCCCTCTGTTCCCTAGAAGTACTTCCTCTTCTGCGGACGTGCACTGATTTGCTTCCATGATCTTCCTCAATTTTCTCCACGGTGAGCACTTTTCTCTCTTTCCCAACACCCCAAACAGAAGCTAGCACACAGAAGGTGCTCCGTGAATGCTTTCTGCATCACACTGAACGTGTTTAGCCCTTCTAACTCCCTGACCAAAGCACCCAGGCTCCAGCCATGCTTTCCAGGATGCTGCCAAGAGAACACATGAAGGACACCACAAAAGCCATCCCCGACGGACCCTCCTAAAGTCAGAGAGGGGTGTGCAGCAGCTCCGGCGCTGACAGTTTACAACTTGCAAAGTGTTCTTTCCGGAGGCCCCTCAAGTGTAAACAAAATCAAAACCTCTGCACAGTACCTTTTCCATTGTGCCTGGTGCTGGTCCCGCCCCTTGTTCAGATAAGACAAGACTGATGAATGTGAATGGGGCTGAAGTTAAAGCAGGCAGGAGATAATGGAAAAGGCTGATTGGAAAGAGCTTATCAACTAAAGAGGGTTCTGAGATACACGGAGCATAGGGACCACGCTGCACCCCTACCTTCCAAAGTCAAGAAGTGGAGCTGCAGCAGCTGCAAACTCTAGAGGCTTCTCTCCATTTAGACAAACAAGCCAGCCGGGCCACTTAGGCCCAGCTCCGGGGGCGACAATCTCCTCTGGGAAGGGAGCCCTCCGGAGCTGTTCAGCTCAGCAGCCCCAAGTGCCTGAGATAGGAAGAGTCATAGCACATGGAATACAAGGTTGCTTTCACTACTGAGAAGCTTCCAACAACCCAGTCACTGATGGTGATGGACCGCTGGCTCTCACGCTCAGACCTCACCTCTCCATTCAGAGCATACTGTCCATTGCTGAGAACCTCCGGGTTGAAGTCCTGCCCCAGGCTCCCCTCTCCTCTCATCCCCAAGCTCCACCTACTGATTTAGCATCATGTAGGCTGTTAAAACCATCAGAAACTTTAGTGCAGTTCTACAATGCAAACACTGATTGCCATCTTTATTCTTTTTTGCTATTATTGCCTTGCTGTGATGAGACAGGGTTGAGCCTGAACTCTCACCCCGTGGCTGCCATGACAGAGGAAGGGCCAGTCTTGGACGCATCAGCCCATCCTTGGAGCAGGTCATCACCACTCCCCACAGTCCAAAGGAGGCCCTTCCCAAGGCAGCATGCTGCAGTGACAAAGGTTAACTGACCTTGGCACTGAGTAATGCAAGCTCGAATCTCACATGTACCACTTATAAGCATTGATACCTTTGGCAAATAGCCATACTTCAATATTCTCACTTATAATATAGGGGTGCTAGCAACAGTATCTACCTTTTAAGATTGTTATGAAGCTTAAATGATTACCTCTAGACCGGTGCCTGACATGCACATATCAATATTATTCCCAGGCCTGAGTTTACTCTCAGGGAAAAAGTGAGCATCTGGTCGACCCTCTTTAGTTCCCAGGATGGGCCAAGTCTTTCCCCATCTCTCTCCTCTTCCTAGCTTATAACTTAGGGAATGTCTCTGTTGTCCCTCCTCTTGTTGATTAAACTTACTTATAATTTATGATATTGTTTCTTAATATTATCTTTCTGTTGTTAAAAAAATATATATCCATGGTACCCCTCTGTGAGTCTAAGACTGTGGATACCTTTTCTATTGCAAGATTTCTAGTTTACCCTCTCAGCTCCCACTGTTTCCTCATTGGCTTCTTTCTTTAGCGAAACTGCGCAACCCACCCCAGCCCCAGGACGTCAACTCCTACCACGGCCAACATCATCGCTCGGAGTCTTCTGTCTCTCTTCCACACTTAAAAACCCTTGTAATCACACTGGGCCCACCAGATAATTCAGGACATTCTCCTTTAGGTCAGATATTTACAACCTAGTTCCAGCTACTACTATAACTCCCCTTTCCCATGTAAGGTAAACCTATTCACAGACCCTGGGAATTAGGATGGACATCTTTGGAAGAGGGGCTGGCATTATTCCGCCTACCACAGCTACCCTTTACAAAGGCATTAAGAGCATGACAATTGAGTGAAAGAAGAAGAGCAATATATGGAGAGTAAAGAAATGGGAACCCACAAGTGAAGCTGAAAATGAGGAATTACAATTTGAAATGACTTTAGGGACTCGCTCTCCAGAGGAACTGTGTCAGACTACACATTTTGTTCTAACTCAGCATCATATGTATTGCTCCCCATTGAAGGGGGGAGGTGGTAGTTTTGTTGCCATTTTCTGTGTCTTCATATTAATTGGAACAAAATTCTTGAACAGAGATTACTAATCCACTCATCACTCAAGGAATAATGCAAGCACTGCCTTTCTGTGAAGCTCTCCCGTCCGCAAAGGCAGAACCAATTTCTCTTCCTGGGATCCCTGTGCCTTGTGCCTGCCTTTCCAAGAGTACTTATCATTCTGTAATGTAATTTCCTGTTTTTGTGCCTGTCTCCCTCCCGGATGATGAGGTCCTTTTGAGGACAGAGACCATGACTTACACATCTTTGTATTCTAAGCACCTGGCAAGGTGACTAGCATAAGGAAGGCACTCAACATGTTTACCGGATGAAAACCTGTGGAGTGAATTAAGAGGATTCTGAACTATTTGCAGTCTAGGGGGAAGGGGAGAGGCTAGTATCTGGGAATCAGACACTAGATGACAGCAGCTTGGAAAATGAAAATAATGCACACCGAATCTCCAAATCCTGAGGATGTATCTCAGAGAGGAAGGCAGGACTGGAGGAATTAAGAAATCAAGGAAATTTCCTCTGAAGGACTGCAGATTGAAAAAGCAAGGTTGAAATGCAGACAAGAAAATTTACCTGCTATAACTTTATACATTTTGGACCACACTTAGTATATTAATGAATGTTGAAAAAAAAAAAAAGATAAACTAAAACAGTATAACTGCAGTTCCAGGAAGAGAAGTAGGATAATAAATATTTATCATCCTACTTTTAATTTAAGCAGTCAAAAATTTCAATCAACTGATGATATATGTTAGAAAAATGTTCTTCATACACAACTTTTCCATAACAATTTATGAAAAGTGTTACCAGTAGCTGCCTAGAAAGAAGAGCACATTTCTGACCTGCTTCCGTTCTCCCCGGAAAGGCAAGACTGAGTTTGAAGTTTCATGAAATCAAAGTTGAGTCTGGGAGAACAGAGACACAAAAACGCTGACCATCTTTCTGGAAGAAGAAGAGGTCAAGTATTAGAAAAATTCTGTGTGCGTGTGTGTGCGCATAGAATGAGTTTTCAAAGTTGCATGCTCTCAGACTACCCTTCACCAAAACCCTTCTGCTCCCTCCACACCTGTCAAGTACCTGGTTATTTTATTGTATATGCACTAGTCATTAAAAAGAGAAAAAAACGGCCCTGTCTGGTGTAGCTCCGTGGATTGAGTGCGGGCTGGGAACCAAAGGGTCCTGGTTCGATTCCCAGTCAGGGCACATGCGTGGGTTGCGGGCCAGGTCCCCATGAGGGCCATGTGAGAGGCAACCATACATTGCTGTTTCTCTCCCTCTCTTTCTCCCTCCCTTCCTCTCTCTGAAAATAAATAAATAAAATCTTTAAAAAAAAAGAGAGAGAGAAAAAACCAAGTTAGCTAACAGTTAAAGAAACCTAATGCTCAAGCCTGATAAAGACTGATAGAATAATTTGGTGATACCATTCTTTTTCGGTAAAACTTGTTTGGTAACTTATTTCTAATTTCAATTACGGGCCCAGGAAGTGACAGCAGAAAATTAGTAGATCTCCATTTTTCTCCTGATACCAAAGGAGCACCGCCAATTAGGAAAGTGAGTGAACAGGGACCAGGAAAGACAGGTTGAGGTTCCATGAGCATACGAAGGGTGAAGCCATGTGTGCGTGAGGACAGCGTGCAGAACAGGGAGGGGACAGGCAGGTCAAGAACAGTGTCCAAGAAATCCCACTATCTCCAGGGCAGGAAAGGAAAGAGGAGTCCGTGAAAGTGCTGTAAGGATAAACTGAAGGGGTGGGAGGAGAGTTACGAGAACGATGCCAGGGAAACCATGGAGGAGAGTTTTTCAAGCAGCCAGTCAACAATAGCAGCAAATATTGCGAAATAAAAAACAGGTAGTCAATAAGGGGAGATCAGCCTATATATATCCACTGTACATAGCACAAAAAAAAAATGGATTAGCTGCTAGAAATATCAGAAATTTCCTTCATAAAGTGTATTTTTTTAACATCAAATCCATTCTCACCCCAGACATAGGTTCAAACACACACAGACACATACACACACCCACATTCCTTTTGATGCCTTCCTAAAAATGGAGTCGGTTTGGACAAACGTTCAAACAGGTGGGAGGATAAGACAAAAACACAACTCTCCTTGTTGCTGCTTTCATTTTCATAAAGGTCAATGGACCAGCTGGCTCCACTGGTTTGGAAAGAAAAGCAGCGAAAGCTTTCACCCCCAGAGCTAAAGGTTAGGGCATGGCTAGCTGACAGCAACCCTGCCTTTTTTCCAGCTCGACAGAAGGTTTTACCTGCTCATCCAAGGGAGCTGTCTTCAGGCAAAGCTCATTAAATACAATTTAACCCAGAACATGACTTGCACTAAATTTGAAGACTTCAGGCTATGGATTAGAAGGACTGTGCCCAAGGAAAAAGAGAATAATGTATACAAGCAATTAATCATTATTTGTAAAGCACTTTATATTCAACATCCCATTAGGTGTTATTATTCTAGTTTCCATATAAGCAAGGAGTCTCAGAAGTTATATTACTAGTTGTGGTCAGACACCGAGGGGCTGCACCACCTAAAGGTTTGGCTGTGGAGTGGGGATCTGATTCTACCGTGATTCAATGTCACGGCACGTTGGTACTGGCCTTCGGCCAGAGGCCTCAGTTTTTCTCCCTGTGGTTCTCTGCATGAGGCTGCTTGAGTGTTTTTCATATATGGTAACTGACTTAGACCAGAACAAGCCGTACAAGAACCAGGGAAACTGGGCAGAAGCCGAGTCTTTTTTGTGACCTAGTTAGAAGTCACATAACATCATTTTTCACTACATTCTACCGGTTGCAAGTGAGTCCATAAGTCTGGCCCATATTCAAAGAGAGGAGAACTAAACCCGACCTTTACCAGGACGAAGTATCAAGGAATTTGTAAACATATTTTTAAACCACCACTCTTAGGACTCCACAATAAACTTACGCTAATAAAACTGTACTTCTTACGCAATGTTATTTGAAGAAAAAGTTTATACTGCTTCAAGAATCCAGAAGACAGAGTAAGATCAGGGGATCAAAGAACTGGGTTGACTCTCCACACCTGTGTTTGCCGAGGGTCCCCCTCTGCAGAGACAGAAAATTCAAAGAAGGAGGTGAGCTGTGGTGAGCTGGTCCACAGGCACAAAGGCCCAGCTGTCAATCACACACAAAAATAAATCCGACCCAACCCTGAGCTTTGCTAATGACGAGCAAAGAATGCCAAAGAGCAGCTACTGCATACATATGTAATATTTAAGAGGCCCTAAGTCTCCATTTTCGCACTGGGGTGTGGGGGGCTAGCATGGGGAGGACCCACTTTTATCTTCAAGCTTATAAATGCTACCAGCCAACGCTCACAAACTGCCTGCTGTGTCCTGGAGGGAGGGGACCCACTGTTACCCCTTCTTTCTTAGTAGGGGAACTCCTCAGCGGGGTCCGTTGTCAGACACCCATCTTCCCGCTTTTTCTCTCACTCTTCCATGGTCCCCTTTACCCACCCTAACCCTGTCTTCTACATGAACACCCGTCTAAAGTTTCTCCCAGCTTCTCTTCCCTCCCTGAAAGAAGTTTTCAGGTACAATTTGTATACTGTTTTTATGGAAATATACATCATAGGACCACTTCACTGAGGAATTCCAGCCTTCGGGCACTTAGCCCCACATGCTCCATAACTGTGAGGGGTAAGTCCCTCATTCACAAGGCTGTTCATGTGAAGAGATAGAAAGACAGACAGACGGACAGACAGATAGATAGAGAGATAATTTAATCACCGATGCTATCCAAAAATTCAGTAGCATCTCAGATGTACATGGTGCTCAGGAAAAGCTGCGACACTAACATATAAAACTGGCTTGAATTACCTTAAATATACTATTTTTGATCATTTTTTTCCCATTCTTCCCCTTCACCTGTTCCCAAATGCTTCCCTGTTGCTCCTTTTCCCCACTCACTTTCAAATTGTCTTTCCTGCCACACCTCCCTCACCCTGTAGTTCATTTCCGTGCCCCACACCATCATCTCTGCTTTAAACACCGTTAAGATCAGTTTCAAAGTATTAAAATATTCCTGGGACTACAGGTATAATCTCTTTAATACCAAGTAAGTTCTCCAACAATGGCCATCATTAAGAAGTCTGCTAGAGGAGTTTTGAAGGAAATTGGTTTTAAGGATGATTACTGGATGGAAGTAATGAGTAAAATAAAACACACACACCCGATGAGAGCGGTTTCTCCAGCAATGAGGAAAGAACAATTACAGCAGGATTTGGGATGGGGGCATACTATGCTGGTAATTGCCCCTTGCTAGCCTCTGAGGAGCTCAATGGAGCAGAAAGCAACCTTTCCATGATTCAGACACATACGGAGTCAGCGTGCTGTGCAGACGGCAACCGACCCCAAGAGCCTTGGAGACTTTCAATGAAAGGAAAATTGTGGGAGCTTTAGGAACTAGACAGAGGTGCTCCGGTGGTCTCAGAGCCATGAGTGAGCCTCAAACTGCAAGGAAATATTGAGGGTACATCGTTACACTCAAATACAGGTACGGAGGGGTTGGATTAGGTAAATTTTGGAAACCGTAAAAGATTAGTAAAATAAGTACTAACTGGTGTCAGGTGGATGGGTTTCTTTAAAAACGATTTTAAGTGCTATCATATTCATGTAAATAAATTAGGGTTTTGATATTGAGACAGATTACAGGTGCAAATCCAGGTACCCATGATTCTGAGAAGCCCACCAGTTCAACTTGCCATTGAAAGAACAGAGGCAATGCACTTGGCTGGGACATTTCATCGGAACTGCCACTGCACCCACCCTCCTAGTTACCTTCTTGCCCGTCTCCCTTTCCAGCAGATCACATGACCACAGATGCACCCTTGCCCTTATAATACCTCCTCCCCACATGGTAACTTCTTGAAGATAGGACTTCACTACTTTGTTTACTGTTCTTCTCCCCAACCGGGAACATCGCTTGCATGTAAAAGGTATACAATAAATATCCGTTGAGTGAAGGACTGCAGGTACAGTCCACAGTATAGTAAAAACATTCTTACATACCCCAGACATCACAATCCCAAATTCTTAAAGCAACAGGACCGTTCAATCTCAACTTCTCAACTCTCCGTGGCTGCTGTACCTCACCCCTGGTTCCATCTTGAGTTCCATCTTGAGTTTACCCATAACCCTTTGTTGGACTTACTCTCACTCCAAATTCAAGTAATTTTTCTACTGCTACCCTCCTCGTGTGAATGACCTGGAAAGCCATTAGCTAAGTAGTACCTAGGTCAAGTTTCCCTGTAATCACATTAAAGAACATCTTCCTGTTTCCTGTCCTCCACCAATCAATTTAGAAGTTTTTCTGAAACATCAACCAAATGTGGGCATCATGGAAGGCACTAGGGAGACAGGAAGAAATAGATAACCACATTTACGAAGATCAAAGTAACATGAGCGGTGAGGTTTATGTCATTCTGACAAAGTGCTGTAAGCTCACATTCCAACTGCAAATTAGAATTCTAACAGTGAACTTGAATTCTAACCTTGAAAGTGCTTTGCTTTGTGATTCTGAATTCTTCTGCTTTCTTTTTCATGCATTTTAATTTAAAAACTGTATTGCATGATGCTAACTTGCCTATTCGTACCGTTGTATATGACTACCAACCCCAAACACTCATTTTAATCGTGGAAACAAAATAGTAGACTCTGGTTCACCCTCATCTAACTTCTAATTTACATACCTGTGATGAGTAGACAGAATGTGTTTCCCCAAAATTCATATGTTGAAATCTATTCCCCCAATGCAATCACATTTGCAGGTTCACATGACCTTCACAAAGCAAAATATTTTTTTTACTTTTTGAGGTCAATTTATCAACTTTTTTTAATGGATTGTGTTTTGGGGTCAAGTTTAAGAATTCTTGAATAGTTATAGGTCCCAAAGACTTCTCCTAAGTGTATCTATAGATGTCTTATAATTTGTGCTCTACATATAAGCCTGTGACCCATTTTGCATTGATTTCTTTTCATATAGGAAAAAAGATTGCATTTCAATTTTAATTTTATTTTGAAATTTTTGCCTACGGGTGTCCGATTGCTCCAGCACTGCTTGTCGAAAGGCTTTCCCTTCCTGCTTCCTCTATCACTTAGTTTCTTTTGCTTCTCTGTCCAAAATTAATTGGTTGTAACTGTGGGTCTGTTTTGGGTTTCTCTGTTTTGTTCTATTAACATATCTTCTCTCCCTCAATCGGGACCACACCATCTTAAAAACCATGGCTGACCAGGAGGCTGTAACCGTGGAAAGTCTCCTAATTAGAACTCCTCCTAATTTCTACCTTTTTCAAAACTCTTTTGGCTATTTTAGAGACTTTTCTTTTTCATATATTAATAAATTTTACAATAAACTTGTCTATCTCAACAAGAAACCTTGTTAAGATTTTGACAGAAATTATGTTGAATACATATATCAATTTAGGAAGAATGTGACACCTTTACTATATTCCATTTGAATACATGTGCCTTTAAGCATCAATGCAGGAATTCATTCATATCATTTCATATTTTACATACATTTACATGATATCATTAACAGAAAATAAAAATTAATATTCTTAACAGATAAAACATTCACACAAATCAACACTATTATTCCAATATAATTAAAAAATCCTAAATAGGACAATCCACAGAAGAAATTTTAAAAGTCCAACCACACTA
>PVJI01027746.1:0-17298 GCA_004026765.1 Micronycteris hirsuta
TAAGACACAGGCTACGTTCCTAAAATACTAAAAAAGTCACGGATTTTTAGTTATGTATCACCTTGTGAAAGCAGTTTTGAATTTTTTACTCATTTTAAGGCCCAGGATGGAAATACCACATCATTTTTCTTTCCCGTCATTGTCGTTGCTACACCGGGATAAACAACTTACCCTTGTGTAGCCCTTCAGAAACCATCCCCTGGTCTAGGAAGGAGAAGTCCCAATCCCACGCTTGGCAAAAGTCTGCTGTTCCTCCTTCTTAGCCACTTAAGGGACCCATATTAGATGTGCAGTCCTCTCTGTGCTTTATAATTTAAAATAGATTATTTTCTTTTCCAATTATAATAATGACAGAAAAATGCTAGCCTCTTGGCAGTTACTATAGTAACCAGGAGGCAACTCACTTCTTTCAAATGGGAAATGGACACTTAACTCTAAGTTTTTGCTTCATTTTCTGAATCCAAAATGCATCCATATGCTTTGTAAAGACTATACTTCTGAATAGTATATACCATAAATTGTGTGTTTTGTGTGTGTCTGTGTGATTTGTGTATGCATACATATACATAAATATTAATGCAAATTCATGAGACACCAATCATAAATCGTTTTTTGAACTAAATTACTTTCTGACAGACACATGTGAAATTAATTGAAATGCAAACAGTATCCAAGAGATAGATTTAACACATGGCTTCTCTTTATTATGACTTTTTTGGGGAAACGTACAGGAAACTATTCCTTTCCTTAAAGGACTAAAAACACTTGATAGATTGGAGTCATGCAAATGCATTTCTTTCAAAGAAAGAGGGTGAATAGGCATTAGTGAGGTAACTGCCAATATTTGCATTATTCAAGGTAGCCCAAACCATGGAGGATACAAATGGGTAGGAAGGAGTTAAGCATTTTTAATCAAGAGCAAAATAAACATCAAGAGAGCCTGAAATGTAAGGTGAGTTTGATAGCCAACAATGTCCAACCTAAACCTGTAGATGAACAGGTTGGTTTCAGAAAAGCAATTTGGTTCTTGGAAAGTGCACTTTGCAATAGACAGCTTTATAATGTAGAATGATTGAAAGACTTTGAAATTCCAGGCAAATTCATAAAAATATTCCTGCTCTAAAAAGAAGTATTCCTGTTTAAATCGATCATGGCATTTTAAGGAGTGCTGACTCTATAAATTCTGACTTTTATCAACAGCACTTCAATAATGTTCAGAAAATAAACTTCACAGGAAAACCTCGAGTGTTCAATTAGTGTTAAACGTTTTAGGGCAGAAACTGAGATAATGAAATTATGAGGACAACGGCAGCTTAACGTTTTGTGGCTCACAAGAGATTTATGCATTCCAATATAACCTCGAGCTACGCATATGGCATAATAAAAAAGAATGGATTCCTGACAGGGGAACACAGGGCAGGGAATCTGACTGTACTTGTCTTAATACTAGTTCTTTGTCTTAATGGAAAGACTAAAAATGCCGTCCCTTACTTAACTCTCAGTACAAATTCAGGCTTTACTTTCTCTCAAAATCCCCACCATTATTACTCAGAAAAAAAAAAAAACCCACAAAAACATTTGAATAGAATATAGCTTCTTTCAGAAGAATCATTTCCTCTTTAGCTCAAATCACATTAGGCTCACAGGGAGTCCTGTGGGAATTGCTGGTTTAAAAAAAAAAAAATCAGTGAGCAAATGCCTGGCCTCTTCCCAATTCTATACTAAACAAGAGTGAGCGGTCACCCTCACATAGGTTTTCCAAAATTTCAGCAGGAGGTGAAAGCAGGAATCTAATGTGATACCAGTCTTCTTGCCAGAGGCATCTGGCTGTCCCCTCACCCTGCTCGCCAGCCCTGGTGTGAACATGCTCTTTTGAGGGGTAGGAGGGTTCCTTCTTGGAGTGCGCCTGTGAATCTTTCAGAATTTCTCTCAAGGCTCATTAGGTTGGAGGACTGCAAGGAAAATTGGACAGCCTCCTGAAACATTTCCATGTCTGGCTACCAGGGCATCCCCCAGCAGTGTGCTGAAATTCAAGGATTGAATGGGAAGAGGCTGTCAGTGGGCTTGTTCCTAGTGGGCTTCTCAAGCAATTTAACAGAGTCTAAAAATGATAATTTGGAAATGCTGGATAGCTTTTCTTTTGCCGGCTGAGACTTATTCTTCCAAGGTTAGGTGTTGTGATGATAAGGTAGGGTGTCTTCTTGGTTTTAGAAGATCATCTTTGGATAGAAATTATCCCTTGGTTTCAATCACCTTGTTGAGGTTGACATTTTCTTTTGTATAATGTTACTCTTCAAAGTGATATGCATATTTATACATTGACATGTATATAGTCTATCATCCCAATACAAGCTCTTGCAGGGGCAGAGGAGTTAAAGTTTACCAGACATGTGCTCTCTGAAATTCTACATGGAATGGAGGGTAAGGGGTTGTAGAGTCATGGAGACCTGGATCTGGATCTGGCCCCATCACTTAATCTTGAGAAGGTTATTAATATCTGCTCTGAGCCTCAGCATCCTCTTATCAAAGCAGATTATGCCTGTCTCATAGGACTGCTATGAGGAGTAAATAAGGTAGCATAAATAAAATGCATGCACAGTGCCTTGCATGTAGTAAAAGCTCAATAAATGGATCTCATTTTTTAAGACTCTGTTAAAAGGTAATATTCTCTTTAGAACCAGTAGCTGGCAATTGCCTTTAGTATTGCATCCGTAAAAAGCTCTTTTCTGTAGGAAATGATGGTGGTGTACCTTTCACCAACTCTCCTGGATTCCTTTCCCCTCCCCACCATAACGATGCACTCAGGATCCCACTTTCAATGTCAAGCTTTTGGGAAAGGTAGGAAGAGGAATATAATTATAGACCTGAGAAAGAATTTCAAAGGGCCATTCTGCATTCAGAAATGTAAAAGTCTGCAGTAATGACTACCATTTATGGTTTCCTTGCTATAAGCTAGGAAACATAAGTGCATTAAACTCACTGAAGCTTCAGAACAACAAATTGAGAGTTTATTCCCATTTTACAGATTAAGAAACTGAGGTAGAGAGAGATTACCATGCAGCCCATGGGAAATTCAGGACCAAAACCCAAGTCTATTTGAGAGCAAAACCCATTCTCTCATTTGTGGTATAATTCTGCCTTGTAGCAATCTAGGTCACTGTCCATTCCCGTTGAAATATCTTTAAGGAAGAGACAGGCAGCTTTAGTGTTCAGTCACCTGTGTAATCAATTCTTCTTTATATCTATCTGTGATTTTCTTCCCCATATATTGGGTTGGCCAAAAAATCTGCATAGTTTTTTCCATACACTGGCTCTAGTACTGCTTAGTTGTCTTTAACTTCTTCAAAACAATTTTGTTAGATTGTATTATGACAGCTATCATATCAGTGTACATTAAAAAAAAATCAAAATTGTGAATTTTTGTGTAGCCATTTTAATATTAAAGATGGAAGAAAATATGCAACATTTTTGGCATATTATGCTTTATTATTTTAAGAAAGGTAAAAACACAACTGACATGCAAAAAAAGATTTGTGCAGTGTATGGAAAAGGTGCTGTGACTGATCGAATGTGTCAAAAGTGGTTTGCGAAGTTTCTTGGTATTATTGACATATTGGCCAGATAATTCTTTGCTGTAGGGCTGTCTTATGCATTGGAAGATGTTTAGCAGCGCCCCTGGCCTCTACCTACAGGAAGCCAATAGCAGGAGAGAGCTAACATACTCAAAATATCCAAATCAATAAGGTTATTGGTGAAAATGTAAAATGTGATTTTCATTTTATGGAAAAAAATAAACGGATTTTTTGGCCAACCCAATAGTTCATTTACTTTGACTAGTAGTCTACTGAGATTGAAATAAAAAGTGCTTAATGTGTTTTTAATGACAGCAACCATTTTCAATCATATGAAGTTTAAGTCACCGGTTAGTTAGTTTTCTTTTTTATCAGTGAACTCCCCAATACTTTATTTGTATATGAGGGATGCAGGGGAATCGGAAAGTAGGACCTGGAAGGAAAGGAGGTCAAACAACGGTTCACTATCAATTAAAGCCCCACAGGATGATTTTGGCTTAATCCAGCAGGAGGTCTGGGGTCAGTGTAGAGCACATCTAGGGAATCCTGTCAAGGATAAGCCAGCAGGGTATTTATTCATCCTGACCTGTCAGTCATTGGTGAAGGGCTTCCCCTATGGAAACATAAATTTCCAAATACTTAATGGTGTCCTTGTGAACAAAACAGTCTTCTTCAGCCTACGGGCTGCCTACAGACAAAGAGATGCATGGCAGCTGGGAGCTCGTGTGCTTAAAAATGGAAAGAGACCTGAGGGATTATGGGTGGAGGACAGAAACTGCCATGCTGACTAATGCTGAGGAAAGCAAAAGGATCGCTCCCTGGTGAGCATTTCACATTCTGTTAATACTTTCCAGGGCCTCATTTACTTTTTATCCTCTCAAACAAGGAGAGAGAATCCTTCCTCTACTTGAGAAGCAGTAGAATAGGGTTGAAATACCATAGGTTTGTGGCAGAGTAGTTGGGTCATAATTTGGTACTTCCCAGCTATGTGATCTTGGGCACATTGTTTAAAATCTCCTTGAGCCTCAGTCTCCTCCTCTGTTAATCAGTGATGTAGCACTTACCACGCAGGGTGTCCTGAGGATTGGCTGAGATAATGAATGTAAAGTGCCTGGCAGAGTGCCTGCCACTTAGTAGGTGTGTAGAAACCTATAGGTGTCCTACTACTTCTCTTCCCTTCTCCTCCCAACACTTCCACTAAGGAAAGAAGATAAGATGCTTCCTTTAAATCATCACCAACACTACAAAATGAGGGAACACCATTATTAAGAGTCAGCTTTTGCGTATCCATGACAGAAATACATAGAAGCAAAACTATTGGCTATATCTGTGTAACTTAGAACATAGATTTTTTCTTAAATTGTGTCAAGATGGATCATTGAGCTGAGGAGCTAAAGCATTTCCAAAACCTCACTTTTATTCCTCAGTGCCACAGAATGCTTACATTTGCCAGTGGGCAAGTTCTACAACTCGGGGCTGCAGACATGTAAAGATTCCTGCCATGGGCTAGGTAGCTGCACACCGGCACAAGCCAGGGCCTCCAGTCATGGAGGTCTGCACACGTTGTCCTCCAGCCAGGAGCTGATTTTTCTTTTCCTTGATGGAGCACAGTTGTCGAGGCTGCTCACAAAGTGTTGTCTAATTTGAAAATAACAGCATGGCCCTGTAATTGCTAGTAGCCTTATCCGTTAGCATCATGCAGAGAAAACACAAATGCAAGTGTTACTTTGCACATACTTACCAGGCTTAAATGCAATAGCTATTTTCAGTGGCTGTCACCCACTGGATCAAACCTAGACCAGAGGATCTGTGGGCCTAGTTTTTTTGTTTTTTTTTTTAAACTGAAGTTTTTTTTTTTTAAAGATTTTATTTATTTATTTTTAGAGAGAGGAGAAGGGAGGGAGAAAGAGAAGGAGAAATAGCAATGTATGGTTGCTTCTCACATGGCCCTCACTGGGGACCTGGCCTGCAACCCAGGTATGTGCCCCGACTGGGATTCGAACCGGGACCGCTTGGTTCCCGGCCCGCGCTCAATCCACTAAGCTACACCAGCCAGGCTATGGGCCTAGTTTTGATAGAATCTAAACTATATCCTGTAGCCCAACTTACTCCTTCTGGAAGACATAAAGGGACTTGCGAATAATACCACTGCTTGGTCAAACACAAGATATCTGGATTAGAACATGTTAATTGTTGTCTATGCTTTTTGTACAAGATAAAATCATGATCCTGCACTGTATTAGAATGTACACCTTACAGATATACCACACATGCACTCACACACATTTCTCCTTTATATGTTGGTCTGAGCATTTATCAGCATGTGTATAAATGAATCTTACAAAACAGTCTTGGTTCTACTTTTCCTCCAAGCCTAGGGTAATCAGAATAGCCCCATGCTCTCTTTCACCAGTTGCCAAAATTATGTTCACATACGGCTCTCTGGGGGGCGTGTGTCTCAGAATCTTCCTCCCTGTGCACATGTTTCTCTCACTGATGCTAATGAAAGTTATGCATGTGTGTTACGAGAAGAAAAAACCCTGTGGATGGTCTCTCCCACGTACTGATTGAAAGACTGGACTGAAAAGCAAAATAGCGCTTTACTGTTTATTTTTATCACACCAGTTTTTATTAACCAGATCTCATATGATGTGGTCCAGGCATCTCACCAGCATGATTGTGCTGATAGAGAACATGTGTAGCTAATCTCCGCATGCTCTGATCTACAGGCTGGGCTTGGGAAAGCTGGTGTTCGGGCAAGGCTTCCAGGCATTCCATGTCCACGGTGGATGGGGGATTGTAAAAATCAGTTTTAGATTATTTGGCCCACACTGGGATTTGCTCTATAACTGATGAGGATTGTAGAGACTTTTGGCTGGAAAACTGCAAAGGTTTCTATATATCCTCAAAAAGCCTTTTGTACTTCCGCATCCTGAGAGGAACTGTTTCCAAGAGAAAACTATAAAATACATTAATTAACCTTTTCCTCTGATTGAATTGAAAAAAATTCCTTTTTTCTCTCCTCCAAAAGTTGAAGTGACTCTTAAACAAGCCAGACTTTTATGTAGTAGAAAATTTGATCCTCAACATGATCTCCACGGTATAGATTATTAGATCATTCAACCAATTAAAGAAAATCAATAACTTTTTGATCTACCTGTAAAGTCCCTAAACACTTATAATTCTACATTATTCAAGCTTCTAAAGACACTTCGTATATTGCATTTTGAAGAAGACCCTTAAACACCTACAGATAATATGGAAAGAGATCCTTCTATAGTCAGGTGGGAGTTATTTGTTTTCCATTTCAATATATGATTAAATATGATTAAAGGTATTGTGTTGTAATAAGGTAACCTTGGAAAGTTGCCCTGGGGGAGACCGTAGCTGATGGACTCATTAAAGCTGGGAAATGGATGCAGCTGCTAAGCCGGATTCAATGAGAGGAGAATGGGAACAGTGGGCAGGTGCAGGTCTCCCTGGCAAGCTCTGTGGTTGTAGCTGAGCTGGGAGCTATCAGCAGAGCAGCTTTGTAGGAAAGCTGAGAAAATAGCAGAGTCAAATGCCTAGGGAAGAACTTCTGCAAGGGACTGAAGCAATCAACAGTTTAAGTCAAGCTTAAGAATCAATGTTTCCCAGGCCCCAAAGAGGATGGAGGCTGTGGATGAGATGGGCGTATACTAATAGTGTAGAAAGCACTTATCTAGTACTTGCTCTGTGCCAGGTGCCTTGTCTAGGTGTCTTGCATCAGCATGTTCAAGTGTTAGAATAACTCTTAGAAGTAGGTATGATTAGTTAGTACCTGCTTTTTCCAGTTGAGAAAACTGAGACTTGGATAAGATAAAAGGAACTTAGCCAAGCCACATAGCTGGTAACTGGCATTCAACTGGAATTCAGATTCAGGCAGGTTGATTTCAGGACAATTTTTTTTTTTATTACTCTGCTGTAAGACTTCATTTATTCAAAGCATTAAAACGGCAGCATTACTTGATAATATAGAAGCCCAAGGAGTAAATTCTACACAGGAGTGCAGCACAATAAAGCAGGGACAACACAGTTTTGTTACCTTGGAATCATCTGTCCCGTACACACATGTGTTCAAAGAGAGGAAGCTGTGATGTACTTAGAGGCAGAGGAGACTTGGAGAAGGTCACGGTTGTTCACTCTTCAGTTTCCCTAGCAGAGTGCCTGGCATTGGATGTCCTCATTTAGGTACTTCACATATAACTTTGAGAAACTGATGTTATGGTCCCTGTAGTAGGAAGTGGTAGAGTCAGACACCAAGAGATCTTATGACTCGGATTAGAGGGCATTAGCGAACAGAGAAGGAGGGGCGATCTTGAGAACCAGAACAAGTATCCAGGGTAAAGAAAGAGGCAGTATGGAGTCTACAGGTGATTCCCAGAAAGGAAGTCACTCTTTTCCTTTGCCAACAAGGGATTAAGGCAAAGTCAAGAGGGAGATCATCTGATTCAGATTACAGATTGTTACAAGTTCTAAATCCTTTAGGTGCTCTTCTTTTCTCAGGGTACACTCACTCACTAGGAGGTTTTACCTTGTTTCATGGCTTTAATGCTATCTGTATAGCAATGTCTACAGGGGTTGTATCTCTAGCTTTGATCTCTCCCTTGCATGGTTAACGTCAGCTGACATGAACTATGTAATATACAATGCCTAACAGAAACAGACTCATAGAGACAGAGAACAGACTGATGGTTTGCAGAGGAGAGGGTTGTGGGGTCTGGGTAAAACAGGTGAGGGGATTACGAAGTAGAAATTGGTACTTAAAGAATAGCCACGGGGATGTAGAGTACAGCATAGGGAATATAGGCAGCAATATCATGTGCGGCCAGGTGGGTACCTGAAATATTGGGGAACCACTCTATAAATTACATGATTATCTAACCACTGTGCGGTATGTCTGAAACTAATACAGAATAATATTGAATGTAAACTGTAATTGAGAAACAAATTTCCCACATCCAGAATGGGAGTCTTGATTCCAGCTTCGCCAGTCTAAACCTACTTCCTTACTAGATTTCCCCAATTTCAGTAAATGGCACCAACCACCACTAAGTACCACGGAGCATCATTAATCCTTCCCTTTCTCACCTCGTTCCCCCATTCGGTCTCTCAGTAAGTCCAGTGAGACCTATCTCCCCAGTGCAGATGCTCCTCAACTTAAGATGGGGATATGTCCGATAAACCCATCATAAGTTGATAATTTTATAAAGAAAAAATGCATTTAATACACCTAACCTACTGGAAATCATAGCTTAGCCTAGTCTACTTTCATTGTGTGTGCTCAGACCCGCATTTGGGTGAAATCAGCCAACATGCGCACACACTGTAGGGCGTCTGTTGTTTATCCTCGTGACTGTGTGCCTGACCGGGAGCCGCAGCTCAGTGCCGCTGCCCAGCACCACGAGTACTGTACACCACTAGCCTAGGAGAAGATGAAAATTCAGAGCACGGCTTCTACTGAGTGCATATCACTTTGGCACCATCGTAAAGCTGAAAAATCACTAAGTTGCACCATCATAAGTTGGGGACTATATGTACTATTTATTTGTGGTTCCTAAACTCCTGCGCACATTAGCAATGCCCAAGGGACATAAATGTTGATACCTGTGTCCTACCTACTCCTGGTGATTGTGATCTAATTGGTCTGGGGTATGGCCTGGGCTTTGGAAATCTAAAAGATCCCCACACCAGATGATGGTTACGTGCAGACAAGTTTGGGGACCTTTGCCATAATATCATCTCTCCAGTTCCATTGCCTGGGCGATTGCAGTAACTCCTAACTACTTGCTCCATTTTTCACTCTTTACCTCTATCATCTTCTTTATACACAGTAGCTAGAGTGATCTTTTAAAAATGTAGGTCATATCAAGTCAACTCCCTATTTAAAACACCCCAGTGGCTTTTCACTGAAGTTAGAGAGTGAAATCCAAACCCTTGATTGAGCCTTCAAGAGCCTACAGAATCCAGTTCCTTTGTTCCCCTCTGACTG
This sequence comes from Micronycteris hirsuta, assembly GCA_004026765.1. Lineage (NCBI taxonomy): Eukaryota > Metazoa > Chordata > Mammalia > Chiroptera > Phyllostomidae > Micronycteris > Micronycteris hirsuta. Next base: position 9,586 of record PVJI01027746.1, read on the forward strand.
CACCTCCTTCCACCTTCTTTTGTTCATGCTGTGCTACAGCTGCCCTGGCCTTCTCTTTGGGTTCTCTAACATGCCGAGCTGATTCCCCTTCCTGAGCTTTTGCATTCACTCTTCCTTCTGCCTGATGCCTCTTCTTCCAAATGTTTGCAGTGCTGGCTTCCTTGTCATTCAGTTCCCATATTTCCCGTCATTTCCCCAGGGAAGACTTATATAAAATAGTGTCTTCCGTTCCAATAATTTCCTCTCATATTTTCATATTTTTATTTTCTTTACAGACCTGAGTCGATATATTGTCCAACTTTGTGTGTGTGTGTGTGTATGCATGCGTGTTTTTCCCCCTGCTAGGTCAGAAGCTTGATGAAAGTGTAACCCTCACTTTTTTATTCGCCCCTGTAATGCCAGTATTTGGAATGGCTTTTGGACTGTGTGATCATTTATTTAGTATATGTCGACTGTCTGACTATCTGAATGACCAAGTACATTATCCATAAAATAGGGGTATTAGCAAAAGGTGATTTTGTCCAGGAACTTGTATCATCAAGATCTGGTGGTAAGACTTGGTACCTGTATTCACCAGTAAAATGGTAAGTTAAGACATAGAACAGAAATTTTATTTTTATATTTTCATTTACTTGTTTTAGGAAATGTCTGTAAACCTTTATGAACCTCATGTGTAAAATTGGGTAGGAAACACAGTACTAGAAAGTAGTAGGATATATTAGCCAGTATAATATACTTTAGGCTGACATAAGAAACAGCAGCAAAATTTTTCAGTGATTTAACACACCAAAAAGGTTTATTTCTTACTCAACATGCAAAGTCTGCTGTGGGTCTGGCAACTCTCCAGGAAGCTGTCCTCCTTCAGGTGAGGGCTCAGCGTTCCATACTGCTTAGCTCTCAGGACAGCGTGGTCACAAAGGAGAGGACAATTACATACCAGTTCTTCAGTTCTTTTGTTCACATTCACTAGCCAAAACAAGTCACCTGATATTCCCAGAGAAAGAGAACTGTAAATCTTGGTGAGTAGGCATGTCCTACCTCAGCAGGTGGTGGTTAACGTGAGGCAAAGAAAGAAACAACTAGGAAGCATTTTTTAACATATGAGTCTGGTGAAGGGCTAGAGTCTTTACTTCCGATCAATATTACGAATATCGTCGTGAACCTGGGTCGTGGAAACCAGATGAACATAAAAGACACAAGCAGCTCTGGCAGAAATCATTTGATTTGAGAGATTGTCCTACACATTTCTCAATTACTTCTCATATCTTTAGGCACTAAGTATTACAAAATATTAAGATACTAAGAATCAAGGCACTAAGATTTTTAAATGCTCTGTCCTTAGGAGACCCAGGATGTCAGCCTTTGTGATGGGAAGATATTTGAAGCCTCCTTACTTAGAAATCCATTTTGTATTCCTGGGGTTATTGTCTCAACCTTTCCACATAGGGTATATTATGTACAACAGAAAAGCAAACCAAATGGGCTCTTACCTGACTTCTCAAAAAAGTCCCAGACCTTTGTGGCCTGAAAATTGAGTCATTACAATGTTTTTTTTACCAGGGTCTCCCTTGATCCATCAGTTGTCATTCAGGGTGCAGTTTAACAATCTCCCAATTGGTGACTCATATAGAGGTTGTTACATCTGTGTTTGAAGACTGCACTTACTGTCATCTTGCTCCAGGTTCAATGCGACTCAATAACTTTGATCTTTCCACGCACTCAAACAATTGCATAGGCTACTTTCTTCCTAGGGTTCTACTTAAATGTTGAAATAAACAAAGGACCTTTTGCTAGCAAATGTCAACCTCGGAGCTTCAGAGTGTACTTTAATTCAAACAGATGGCTTTGGAATCATGATTTTCAAACAGAGGCCCACATTTACCAATTCTCCTGGCTCAGTGCAAATTTCTCTGTTCTCTTTGCTGGCATATGACAATATCAGACATTTTTTACTTGGAAACTTACCTTAAAGATATAGAAGAAAGGAAAGAAAATAATGATGGTGATGATGGTGATGATGCTACCCTTTGGTGGCATTAGCATTTGTGGTCACAGGAATTAATGCAGCCATTTAGTCAATGCTGATGTGAGGAGAAGCATTGTTTCCAGCGTCCAGCTCCGCCCCAGGAACATGTTCCACATCTGCCAAGATGCGCTCCACTGAGTCCCCTGGTATTTGTATTGTAAGTATAAAAGACTAGACTGAGCCATGAGGTTGAGAATATTCCGTGATACTTCAATGCCTACCTGGATGTTTCACAGACACATCAAATGCTGCAGGATGCTTCTCCTCTGCATATCCTATAAATTCCCTATTTCCTATTGCAGTGAATTGTGTTTCATTCACCCCCAGTATCCCTTGCATCTAACACAGTTTTCCATACATGTTTATGAAATGAATGAGTGAATACAGATTTTGGTGATATAAAAATTCCTCGATATGCATAAGTATTTACTCTGGGAATATTAATAGTGTTATTGTCACGTGCAGACTGGTAGAGCAAAGTGATCTAAAGTGACTCTCCTTGATTGTTTTCTCAGTGGCCTCCTAACTCAAGTTTTACATGCAATGGTTTGAGTGTGGCTGTACATGCATAGTATGCATGTATTCCTGTATTTTCTTTATAGCTTCCTACTCATGAGATCAACCGTATTTTCTTTGTAGAATAAATAAAATTCTCATGCTGGTATTGTGTGGTGTCAAACATAGTAAGTATAAGCACTGTACACTTCTTCCTGCTAGATGGTACATTTTGAAATATTTTTTAAAAATAGATATATTTGTAAATATGCATACATACATACTCTTTAAAGTCTAGTTTTGTGTATATATTTACATATTTATGATGCACCTTATTTCAGAAAGATTATAAGGTTACTGTATAAGGTATATGTGTGTATTATAATGTTCAATTAAAAACGAACAGTTGAGAACATGAAATCAATAGAAAATAAGGGTAGTTAGAGAAAAATGAAAGGAGGCGAGGGCACAAAAATGTGAGTCACAGGTGCTACGTAATTGCTTCGAGCTCTCGATAAGCAATGTGTGAGCTGGAACTCCATGTCCCTGTTCTCCGTGAGATGACACCAGGTGCTTGAGTGTGGCCCGACTACTTTGCTACTGAAGCCCGAAAGAAATTTGTCACCTAGGCCCTCAGAGATGTGACACTATGTAATTAAGTTGATAATATCTTTAACAACATCCTTGTAGAAAATACAATGAGCTTCATAGGACTGCTTCTGATAATGTCCCTCAGTATAGGCTGATGACATTGAAGTCAATGTAAAAGCAATTCGACAGAGGACTAATTTGATGAGGTCCAGGGACACAGCACTGCCATCTAGCTTATCTCAAGATAGATTTTTAAAGGGTCAGAGTCATGGGTAGACATCAGTGCACCTCCATAAATTATTTCTTCAATTAGGCTTTGGATAACTGTGGGTGACACTGAGTTCAAGGTAATGCTGTCATTGATAGGGGATGCCTAGGAGCCGTGGACTCCTGAGGTCTCAGGAAATGTCATAGAGTCTAATCAGATTCAGAGATTCTAGGAAACCTACTGGCTAAAAGCCGTAACTCGACAATACCTCTAAATTGTTTACATAAAAAATTCAAAACAGTATCCACTGAAAAGCTTTTAGACTTCTTTTATTCTTTAGGGACACACATAAGTCTTAAATATACCCCTGAAAATTAAAGGATATTAATGAAAAAGTAAAGATCTAAATAAAAACTTGCTTTTAAGTAAGTGATAACATTTTACTAATTCTGAGATCAAAATTACAGAACAAAAGTTGAATTCAGATCCATGGACTCAGAATAGAACCCCAAAGATGCATAAGCAATTAATCTAATCTCTGAAGCAATGACCCAGGGAAAAAATGTATTCTATTATTTTCAGTAAATGTGTAGCATTTAGAAATTCCAGAGCAGTTTGCATGCACAAGTAACAGAGAAAAGAGTCCTGGGGTGTGTACCAGTGATGTTCCGATGGTTACCTAAAGAGTGCAGCATGGCCTGCCCATTTTGTAAGTGGCTGACAGGGAAGCAGAAAGAGCAGATCGATAGGGTCCATGACAGTGGGGAGAGCAATGGTGTCATTTATATCGGTCTTGCTGAATCCACACAAAGCTCTTCCTTAGTACTTAGGGTTTAACTATCTGTCAGATGGCACCACAGCAGGCTAATGTGGTGGCATGTTCTGAAGGCATTAATTTGTTTTTCCCCCTGCTAAATAGTGGGAAAAAGTGGATTTTAGTAATTAATAGGCACTTACCCTTCTTTCGTCATATTGTCAGCTTCAGTTGGTTTCTGTCTTGCCATTAACATGTCTAATGCATATGTCAAGTGGAAGCCTGACATGCTAGTGACAAACAGAATATTATGTGAAGGCGGCAATGTGTTAAAACAATTGAGCGAACAAGCACTAAAGTTTGCTGCGCAGGCCATATGTTGCAGTGTTTAATTTCCCGTAGTGGAGAAACATGGTTGTCAGAGAAAAAGATGATGAATACATTTACTCTGGGCAACTTATTACAATGAAGAATGACTTTCCAGAGGAAGAGAACAGAAGAATTAGGCTTGCATGGAGAGCATATGGGAGGCATTCAGACATAGGCAAGGAGAGCAGGACCGTGTGCTTTCAAATGAAAGACATTTAATCAATGCATGTGGCTGGTGTTGACATATGGAAGTGAGAAATGGGTTTTGATTTGGAAGACAGGAAGAAGGTTAACGGTAGTACAGGTGGTTACAGAATGATTGATACTTTGAGTAACTAACAGAGAAAGAATATGTAACTCTTTCAGTTGGGCAACAGACTCCAGAAAACAATGTGATTTAGAAAAACACAGAACATGAAATGATCCGGGGCAGGTTACCTGGCCACAAGGAGAGATGACAGACAGAACAGGTAGATGATGAAATGGTAGTCAAAGGGAGGCACTGGGGAAGGAGCAGTCAGTGGAGGCCAAGGGCTCGAATGAGGCGAATCAGAAGTGGCTTAGGCTGCGGGTGAACACTGTCCACACCCAGGGGGAAGCGAAGGCTAACAATCTTCCTGGGCATAAGTCGGTACAACTTTGATTTGCTCACCTACACATCTTGGAGCATCAGAATCCTACGTACAGCTGGAGAAATCTGTCATCAGCTGACATCAATGTCTTGCTGTGGAGGCATGAAATGCAAACTAAATACTATTGTTGTGTATGTTGTCCCCCACAACAAGGATTTCTAGGTGGGCCTGGGTAGTCGTTTTCTTTTCTTGGTTCCAGAAGTTTATAGGAGGGTCTTAAATTACCTTTACCTAAGTGGTATTTAATTCTGTCCCACCAGAAGTGAAAGGTTAGCTCATGGACTCAGTGAAGCAACACTCAATATTTAATTCCTGTCTTCTCCACTTGGTTTTTGCCATTTGGTTAGGGAGATGGCCTTGAAAAGATGATATTTCAGGAGAGGCGATTTTGATCACTAATGATTATTACAAAGAATGTGTAATGACCAGATCCTACTCAAACTACCATGAATACCTACACCCAGACCCAGAAATATTATGTTCACAGAAGCATATAAATCAGTGCCTTGTGATGGTTCATTTAAACCGTGATTAGAATAATGGGTTTAACAGTCAAAGCAAGTGCATTGTTCTTTTCTAAACTGAAAACACTTGCTAGACACTTGAAGTGTTGATCTAGCTAACAAAATGTTCATTTCTTAAAAATGTACACTTCTCATGGGTCAAAGGAGTTAGAAATCTTTCTTAAGATGTTTCGAGAATGAGACATTGAAATAAATGTTGAACATAGCTGCTGCTTTAACACTAGTCTTGAACAGTGGGGGAGGGTGTAAGAGGTGAGGGGGGACAGTCAAGGACTATGGAAAAATGGAAGATGGGGATTTTGAGACATTGGTAGTTACCTGTAAGTCAGATTGTGGCCCACCTGATTTTATATTTTGTCTGTTTATGCTCTTTAGTCCTTAGAGTTCTCTGAAGATTCAGCTTTAGCCAAGGAGAGCAGATGGTATTGATTAACTTCTGAAAGTGAGTCTAAATTGATCTAACATAAATTACCCTTGAAACCAAAGAGTAAGAATGAGTGATTAGGGAAGGGGCCAGAAATGAAGATAATTAAATTTAACTACCCATTCCATTGCAGAGAGTGTCCTTACAGTAGTGAACAAATAGTACCTCAGCTTCTTCTCTCAGAGAACGAAGAAAACAATTCCCTTCTCATCAAGTCTGTGAGGCTCAATTACTGCCTGAAATCTACTTGGAAATCTTCACACAAGAGGTGCTACGGCTGTGAAATGAAATGCTAGCATCCCATATCATGTAGGTCTCACCCTCTTTATTTCTTCTCAAGTGTCTACCACTTCTGCTTTCAACAAGTATGCCTTTCACCTTCTACCCTGGGTCCCTTGCCTAATTCTCTAATGTCTAAAAATTGCACTTGCAGATAAAGTGGCAATGGACGTGGAGCTGCCATTAAAAATGATCTAAATCGTATTTTCATCTGAGCATGCGTGGCACTCTTGGGAGTTCGATCAGTGGAACAGAAAGTAGCAAGCTCAAACAGTACCCATTAAAGTCATTAGGACCCGTATAACCTAAAAATAGGTGATGTGAGCTTTATAAAGGACGTGGGTAGACCGTTATCTTTGTTAAAGGTGCATGGACTCTGTGCACGTATGATTTGAGGAAGGAAAAATACAAAAGTCAGTCTGGTTCTTGTCGGATCTGAGAGCAATAGGCTAGCCAGGGACTGTGGTGAACTGGCATATTGCCGAACGGGAATGAATGACCAATATGCCAGATCTAATGTTTTTCTGTGTTCAGAAAATCTGAAAACCTGGATATTTACGTGAACTCTCCAAAATTTTAATGTTTCTGAGAATTAAGAACTAACTTTGTATTTCAAACAAACTATATATGCTGGCCACATAGGAGTAGATCACTAGCTTGCTGCCTTTCATGGAAAAATGTTGCATGCCACAACAATGCATTTTGCAGAAAAATGCTCAGACCTGCATTGGCTCTCTTACGTTCTGAAGCAAAAATATCTTTTTTATTGATTATAGCTGAAATTCTCTCCATGTGCAGGATTGTCCTTAGTTTAATTCAAAGACAATAATTCCTGGAGACCAATCCTGTGCCAGGTGTTGTCAGGCATACAGAATGTGAGTGACACAGTTCCTATTTTCAAACTGCTCACAGGACAGGAGACGAGATCAGACAAATTCACTAATGCCCGCAACATAAGGAGGAGTGAAACAAGTGCCAAAACAGCAGCACAAACCAAGCGCCACGGGACCCCGAAGAGGGAGAGAGCACATGCACTTATGGGTTCCAGGGAAGAGGCTTCAGGGAACGCATGGCCTGAAATGAGCCATGTGGGGAGATGGGGTTTTGACAGATGGAGATGCTGGAGGAGGGCATTTCTGACAACAGCTTGAGTGAGGCCAGGGATGTGGGAGAGGCTGGGGCATGGTTAAGGAAGCATGCACAGCCAAGTTTGGCTGGAGTGTAAGATAAGTGGGGGTTGGGATTTGTGAAGACGGGCTGAGCAAAGCAGTGGGCTGGCTCCATGTTGTGGAAAGACTTGAATGTTTGGGTGGGGTACATGGACCTGAAGTGTAGGTAATGAGGGGCAAATGAAGAAGCTTGAACAGGATAGACTTGTAGCTTGTCAGTTTCTGCTTACTTGAGCCCTCAC
>PVJI01027747.1:0-17409 GCA_004026765.1 Micronycteris hirsuta
TTTTAAACAAGTTTTCCAGGTTTGGTCTGTCCAGTGAAGGACTCAAAGCCTTACTAAGAGTGGACCTATGTACCAGCCATCACAGTGACCAAAAGCCTTTAGTAAATCTGGTGACCCAGAACCTGTCTTTGGGAGCACACATAAGACAAAGAAGATAGGCAGTGTAGAAAAATGCATGGCCTGAGTAATAGGGAAATAAGTAATGTCACCAGCTTGGAAAGATGGTGGCAAAACAGGAAAAGAAATAGCAAATATCTGGATAGAGAGAAATAAATGCTATGTAAATAATCTGGGAGGGAGAAAGGGAATTTGTATGTGTTTCCCAAGCATGTTGGAAAGGTCAGTAAAACTGATAGTAATTGAGCAGTCATTAAACAGAGGCATTTGATCAAGACATAAAATAATTGCAAGGCTGGGTTCACTCTCCTAATTGGATTATCTCTCAGGAAAGGACAATTTGTGGAATATCCAAAATCCACACTGTTATAGAATATTCATCATCAAGTGTTTTACATAACAAAGGACTAGATCGCCTTGCATATTATGCATGAGCATTGTATATTTTTGTTCCTTTACGAGGTTTTCATATTTTTATTTATTGACAGTTCTATTACTTGCAGACCAAATGACTTGGAGGAGACCAGGACAAGGAATTAAAATTAAAATTATACTTTTGGAAATTACATTTATCAAAAAATTATCAATTTATAGCCCTGGCTGGCGTAGCTCAGTGGATTGAGCACGGGCTGGGAACCAGAGGGTCCTGGTTCGATTCCCAGTCAGGGCACATGCCTAGGTTGCGGGCCAGGTCCCCGTGAGGGCCATGTGAGAGGCAACCATACATTGCTGTTTCTCTCCCTCTCTGTCTCCTTCCCTTCCCCTCTCTCTAAAAATAAATAAAAATAAAATCTTAAAAAAAAAAAAATTATCAATTTATAAAGCTCAACTTACTCTAATACAAGACTCTTCCAAACTTCTACCTACACAATTCTATAATTCCAATAAAAAAAATAACAAACTCCGCAACAACCAGGGCTCTCGGTTCCCCTCAGGTGATATTTAAAAGGCACCAGGTTGTGATCACTGAAATAAATAAATAATTTGCATGCAGTATTTTCTTATTGTCTTTACCTATTATCAATGAAAACATACAGCAAAGCGTCAGGTTTTTCAAAAGGCATCAGAACCTCCTGGAAGAAAAGTCCAGAAGATTCTCATGCTTTATGCTTTTTCATAACTCTGCTCACAAGTAGAAAGTCAAAGCAAAGTCACACAGATAAAGGGGTGAGAGGCCCTATAAACAGAAACCCCCTACAAAGGAAGTTCAGTAGTTTTCCACTCAGCTTTGAATTCTAGTTGAGGCAAGCAGAAAATTAAAAGGCAAAGAGGAAAGCAATTTTGAAGAATAAACTCTGAACTTCAAAGAAAGTGGATTTAAAGCCTAACTTATTTAAGAAAAATGACTAAGAAGAAGAAAAGTGGAATATCACCATAAACACAATAAATTTTATTTTTAAAAATGTAATTTACAAAGTAACTTTAAAAATAAGTTATAGCTTCTGAACTCCTCCAAAATCACATATTTATAATTTAAAAAGCAAGAATTATAGCTGCTTTCTAAGAAAATTTTGCAATCGCACAGTCCAATCTTATTCAATTTTCTATCTTCTGTATTACCATTTCTCATAAATCTACAGGTTTATAATGCACATTTTTTTCAGTGTGACTGTTGGCAATCACTCCTGGTCTTCCCAGTTAGGCTAGCAGCAGAGGAAAAAAAATGTTATAACTCTAAAAATCTAATACAAAGTGTGAACCCTGAGAAAGAAGACACCTACTAAAAAGAGCTTCTGGAGGCTAACCAGGCTCAAAATTTAAAAACAGAGCTCAGCAGCCATGTCTGCACTGGAGCCTCTTGTGCAAACTACACTTTACGAAATATCCTCCACTGAACTACCCGCCCGCATGGTGTTTGTTTCTGCCCTCTGAGGAGTCCTTACAGAGTTCCTGGAACCCTATTTCAACCAATAGGACTGAGGGTTTGCCTATCCAATCGAAGCTGAGCAGCTCTGACCAATCCAAATGGCTCTATCCTAACCAGGAGAGTACCTTTTGGACCAATCAGAAAATTTAGAGTCCTCATTTGCATAAGGACAGGCCAATCAGGGACCAGGGCAGGGGATTCTGTCCAGGTAAGCCAGCTCTCCTCTGGCTCTGGAAAGGCATTTCTCCCTTCCTATTCAAGGCCGCTTTTCTGTGGCTGAGCTGAAGCTGCTGGAGCAGAGCGGAGCAAACCATCACAGGTAAGAGTGGCCCGGCACAGAACAGAATAGACTGAAGCACAGTGGAGTAAACCAGCGAAGGCCAAAGCAGGCAGGCGAGGAGAAGAGCAGAGCAGACTACAGAGAAGCAGAGCAGAGCTGTCTAGCCAGGAGGGTCTTGACCTCAGGGCTGCCTCAAGGTTGTGCTGTTTTCGTCGTCACACTGTGATACAATAGAGATTTTTGCACAAAATAAACTTTCTTCTTTATCGCACCCCAAATTAGAGATTCCTGTTGGCATTGAATTGGCACCAATGACCATAGGTGGACAAAAGCTTCAGCATTTTAAAATGTAATATAAGTCATAGGAACTCAATTTGGTGCTTTAGTAGATAAAATTACTTATTCAGGCTAACAGAGTACAAATAAATAGAAATGTAGGTATCTATTTATTTGTTAAATCATCACCATTATTATCATTGCTCAGGAAAAAACTTGGAAAACAGACTTCCTTATCAGTTTTTCTCATCCATGAAAGACAGGAGAGGAAAGGAGAGGTTTAAATCCTTCTGAGATAGTAAGCAGTTGCCTCGTGTTTGTGAACTTCTCAAATGGAGAGACTGTCTCTTCTGAAACTGATTTCTCATAATTAGTGATAAAGTTTACTGATAGCCAGATAGGAGTAACATTTCAGAAATGGAGTTATTCTATAAAAATACTGAAGGAAAAAACCATTTATATGTTTTGGGCACTAATTTCAAATCCAGTATTTCAGCTGAACACTGAAATCTCCTAAGGTAGAATGTTTATAAAGTCGTGGGCTTAGATCCCAATTCTAAAGAATTTATTTAAGTGGGTATTGAGTGAAGATTCTTCTGGGCAATTCTATTGAAATAACAGCGCAGTAATGGGATCTGGCAATTTGTATTTTAACAAACCTTCCAGATGATTCTTACGCAAGCTAAAGATGGAGGATTGCTGTCCTACACTATCTCCTAGAAGTAAATGAACTAAAAAAAAAAAAAAAAAATGAAGTGAAAAACAAAACCAAAGAAAATATCAATTTAAACCATTTTTATCATTTTGACTTTAGCTCACCATATACCTAGGCCCCTCCTTTTAAAAAAAAAAAAAGATTTTGTTTCAATTACACTTTACATTCAATACTATTTTGTATTAGTGTCTGGTGTAAAACACAGTGGTTAGACAATCACATACTTTATAAAGTGTTCTCCCTGATGCTTCCAGTACCCAAGTGGCACCATAGTAGTTATTACAGATTATTGACCCTATGCCCTACGCCATAGTTTCCATCCCTGTGACTATTCTGTAACCGCCAATCTGCACTTCTCCACCCTTCATCTTTTTCACCCAGTCTCCCACCCCTCTCTCTGTGGGCAACCTCCAGTCTGTCTCCTGTATAACGCCCCCCCCTTTATTACAGATGCTTTATGTAGGTACATGTGGTATAGCAATGGTGGCAACAATGGTGGCAACATTGCTTGGGTAAATAAAAACCCCAATTATATAAATATCATTTTGGGGGAATTGATGTTTCTTGGGTAGATTGAAGTGACGACAGAGAAAAGAACAATTTGTCTTCTTCCATTGCATTGTCTGCTACTAAACTGCCTCTTGTGAAATGCATCTCTGGTCCGACCCAGCCATCGGGCCACAGAAGCGCACACCAGGGGTGCCGGGTGTTGACTGTTGTGTGTGGCTGCTGTTGAGCGATGGGCCACAATGACGAGCATGACAGCGACTGTGTGACTCACAGAATCAAATATATTCGCTATCTGGATCTTTAGAGAAAAAGTTTGCTGACCTCATCATAGCTAATATATCCAAGAACAAATTAATTACATTGTCATGTTTTTCTTCTTAAGAGAAAAGCAAAAGTTTATTCCTAGCCTAGAGTAAATTGCTACAAGATTTGGATACCGGGAGAATGAGATTACACTCCTGATGTAAGATCCTGGCCGTTTATAACGATCTATTTTCATCACAGGGGTAGTTTAGGCACCAGTGCTAGGTGGCCGATTCTGTTCATACTTAAGAGGATTATTGTTGTTTTTTGTAAAAAGTAGACATTTTCCTCTAAAGAAATGATTCTACCTATTCAAAACATAGTTTCTGGCATCACCAAATTGTGTTTATCCTGCCGTTAAAGAACACACTGACCTTACAAATAAGCATTGAATATGGCTCCGCCTCCTAAGAGCTTGCAAATATGTCAACAACATTTATTTTTGTCCGAAAGATGTCATGCACCACCACCAACAACAAAAGAATGGAAGAAGATAAAACAGCAAGAATATGTGAGAAATTTGAACACTTATGGACAAATGCTGAGTTCGCAGACCACAGAAAGTCAGACAACCAAGCCAGAACTGTGAAATCCCTCATCAGGCCAGGCTCCAGAAAGCCTCAGAAACTGAAGCATGAGACAGGTGGAGATCTCAGCAAGTAGTTACCAGCTTGATTTTGTTTCCATTTTCTTACCATTTCAGGAACATAGTCGTTAGTATTTGTTTTGAAATACATGCTTTATATAACTTTGAGCCTTTCTTATTACATTTGAGCCTCTCAAGTACAGAGATTTGTAGGGACCATGGGAGATATATCTACCCTAATTTATGATGTTTTTTCTAGATCTATCCCTTTGTAACATTTGCACATGATGAAATAAATATTTCTAATATTGAACCAGTAAAACCACACCCACTTGAAATTCTGGGGCTGTACAGGGTGATCATTCAAATACATTATACATTTTTAAAGTCCATAACTTTAAATTACATTTCAAAATTTTACATGTATAAAATTGTCTGATATAGCAAAGAGGAAGTGATATTTAGCTGCAAAAGAATATCAGAAAACTACTTCTAGCTTAGGAGATGTTGATGAAATAGACTTTTACTTAATTGAGAAACTTATCTTCTTATATGCATTGATTTAGCTTTGAGAAATCCTTAATTCTTTGATCCATTTTGTTTGGTGATACAATAAATATATTGAGTTATTTCAGGAGCATTTGAGTTTCTTTAACTTTGTCATTTTACAACATTCTCTGTCTGCTCTGCACTCTGAAGATTCAGTAATTTCTGATCATTTTAATGTAGAGGATTTGAGAAGTCAGAAGTAACACATGTTTCATTAAGGGCTTCCTCCCCTCCCCAGATGAATGACCATGCAAGTGTATAAATTAGAGAGTTAAAAGAAAAGAACCTTGTTGTTCCTATAACCTGATACTCTCTATTCATATCACAGGTGATGTTATAAGGTGACCAGTTTCTCACTGATGAATCTCAGTGGTTTAATGCAAGAGAGGTCATCTCTCAACTCAGTAACAGACCCCAAAAGATGCATTCTCAAGAAGGTTTCACTGAGTGAGAAAAATTCATCTGCTCACTGAGGGAGTCAGGTTTATCAAAGTTCTATAATCTTTAGTAATATGTTGCTTTGGACTTTGATGTCCAGGAGGCAGAAGGGAAAAAAGAATAAAGAAAGAGTATGTGTTTGTTCTATCTGTGGCCAGGAAGAGGCACCCTAGCACACTCTGAAAATGAGGGAAAAAAATCAAATGTCCCAATTAGATGCAAGGAGACTAACACATGAATATTAGACAGTCATGGAAGGTGACCTATGAGCTTTTGATGGATAACTAGTTGTCTATGCTACAAAGGGTAAATGCATTCTCCTTTGTCATCCCAAATAGCCATATTCAACAACAAAAACACTTATTAAATGCCTGCTATTTGCAAAGTCCTTCAATGTGTGCTAAAAAAAAATATAAAGGTAAACAAAAATGCATGGTTCATGCTAAACACTAATAATATGTTATATTAGTTTGCTAGACCAGACATAAAAATGCCAGAAACTGGGTGGTTTAATCAACATAACTTTTTTCTCACAGTTCTGGTGACTTGGTGAAGTCCAAGATCAAGGTGTCAACAGGATTTGTTTCTGCTAAGGTTCATGAGGGAAGGATCTATAGTCCAGGCCCTCTCTTTGGCTCACAGATGGATGTCTTTGTCTTCACATGGTCTTCTTTCTGTGTGTGTGTACGTATTCTAATATCCTCTTCTTGTGAGAACATGAGTCATACTGGATTAAAGGCCACCCAGCTGACTTCTTTTTAATCCGATTGTCTTTTTGAATACCCCATCTCTAAATATCATCACTTTCTGGAGTATTGGGAGTTAGAAATTCAATATAGAATACTTGTGGGAGCACATGCCTTAGAAAATATATTTTAATTTTTTTTATTCGTGTTCCCCAGTGAAATGATCTATATTTATTCTCTCTCCAGTAACATCTCATGTGATGGTTAATTCTCTATGTCAACTTGACTGGGCCAAGGGATGCCCAGGTAGCTTTTAAAATAGTGTGCCTGGGTGTATCTGAAAGAGCGTCCCAGGAAGAGATGAGCACTTGAGTCTGTAGACTGAGTGCAGAGGAAGGTGGCCCTCACCAGTTCAGGCTGAGGGCCTCAATGGAAGGAGCGATAAGGCTGAGAAAGGGTGAATTCACTCTCCGCTGAGGCTGAGACATCCATCTTCGTCTGCCCTGGAACACAAGGCATTCCCAAGTCTCATGCCTTTGCATCCAACCTGGGACCTTTTCTCCATCCCAATTCTTGAGCCTTTGGACTCAGACTTACATCACTGGATGCCCCGGTTCTCAGGCCTCCTATTCAGATTGAATGATACCACCGAGTTCCTGGTTTTCCAGCTCACTGACGGCAGATCTGGGGGCTTCCCAGCCTCCATAACCATGTGAGCCAGTTTTTATAATAAATCTCCTCCTATTTATTATAGGTGATACTATCAACATAGGAAAAGTCCAAACCTGTATGAATCTTTATGAGTTTATTTGAGCCAAACTAACAACAGATGCCGGAATCAAAATCTCAATGGACTGAGGAAAGGCTTCAGGGAATGGCAATTTTGCACCTTATTTTCTACATTGTAATCGAAGGAGGAGGCACAAGGAGAGTTACATGAACTGCATTGGTGGTAACTTAGGGAGGCAGGAGAAAGCAAAGTGGGGAAATCTTTGGGACTGGATAAAGAGTGCAATGGAGAGACACATACTTCTTTTACACTGGTGGATACAGGAGAATTAACAATGAAATTCACAGCACAGAGAGATGGCACATGGGGAAACAAGATCACAATGAGGGGTTCTGTAGTCTTGCACTCTGGTGGGAGATTGTGCCTTGAGGGGTCTGGAAACAGGGATTACTCAGATGTTCTAAAGGTGCGTCATCCTGGATGCAAAAATACAACAGACAGGTTCAGTTAAGGTAAAGGCTGACTTTCGTCAAGGCAGATACCAGCCTATGACATGACTACCCACCAGGGCTGTCTTGTAGTTGGGATGTTTTAATTTCAGACTGTCCTATGTGGTTACTTCTGGTCTCTGAGCTTGTCAAGGCCACCATGCAGGACTCTTTGGAGCTTTTAAGGTTTAGTATGTGGCCCCTTTATATAAATATAGACACACAGACACATGTATATCCTATTGGTTCTGTTTCTCCAGAGGACCTAGGCTGATACCCTTCTAAAATTATTTTTTATGTCATTGAGAAAAATTGCTTTAGAGAAGAGAGAAATAGTCTCACTAGATAAGTATAATTGAAATACTTTGAGAAAAGCATAATCAACCATAATGTAAATTATTGTCTCTGTGCCTTTAGGATGAAGAATACTATTTAAACAGTGTAAACGTATCAGATATTCTCAGGAAACAAAGTTTCACTTGTCCACATTAAGTAAGACACTAAAATCATTCTGTTTAAAAGGATTAATTCTGTTCCTTTTATTTTTACTGAAAGGTAAAGAATAGATCTAAGATGTTATCAGGGTTGATAAGTGCTTCTGACATGTAAAACCTCTCTTCACATCACATATTTCAGATCTGAAGGGCCTAAGAAGACAACGAACTTTGTGAAGTTTCTCTGTGATCTTGAGGATGCACATAAAATAGTGTCTTTCAAACAACATCACGAAAATAACTTTTTTAAAATCCAAATGGGATCACAAGGTCCATACAACTAATATGTAAACAATTGAAGGCAGACCTAAAATCCATGACTACATTTAAATTTGTATTGGATACAATGTACTTGAATTGCAATTAATCCTTAAGTTTTTCCAGAAGCGTGATAAAGAACTCTCACACTAAGTGGGAAAAAAAGTCATCTGGGGGAACAATGTAAAAGAAAACTTCACGGTCTAAAATTAAAATGTAAAAACAGCCCCGCTGGCTTCCTCACATGGATGCACTGTGATCGTCTCATGGTAATCAGGGTGCACATCTTATTTCTACTTGTATTTTTTCGGTCATGTTAACGATTCTATTCACTTCCCATCACCGGTTTCCCTTTTATGTCCCTCATTATAGATACCCACATTCCTGACCTGACCCATAGATGTTGATGTCTCATCTGTGGCCATAAAATAGACTCCCTGTGGCTGAAGCAATCCTGCCTACATAAAGAGGAAACCCACCATTTCGGTCCCTCTAAAATAATCTCTAGCGGGCAAGGCTACTTAGCTCACCCTGTGTAATCCACAAGAGCAAATGGATAAAAGAACAGAACAAGTAGTTGACCAGCTCCTTTTTACATGCTGCAGCACTTATTTCAAAAACCTTTAAGGAAACCCTACCTTCTACAGGACATTGTTTTAACCAATATACTTAAGGGAGTGAGGTGTTTTCTCTGAGCTAATAGGAAATTGACCCAGAATTGAACTACAGCAAGAAGCTTGATTTGGCACTTAGAAAAGAAACCTTTCTGACCACTCAGCCAGAACCCAGCTTTTCACTGCCAGATTTTAAAAATAAAAATCGTAAGAGCTACACAGGTGCTGCTGGTGGCCTAATCACAGGTGCCAAGGCAAATGTGTTCTCCCTGGCAGCCAGTCGGCTCAGATTTATGGTGCCTTGACTCAGTTATGAAAACACACTCTTCCATTAGCAGGAATGTTATGCAAAACGTGCAGCTCAGTCCTGTATGAAGATTAATTCTTCTGATGCTTACCAGCTAACTGTGCACCTTCCCAAATTAGGTAACAATAATATTGTCCAGAGAAGCCCAGATAAATCTGCCTTTAATAAAACTGCCATCAAACTAAATAAGGAGTTCTCAAGTTCAGCACCACTGACATTTATGCACCAGATAACGCTTTGTTGGGAGGAACGCTACTGTGGGTTATAGGATGTTGAGCAGCATCCCTGGGCTCTGACCCATAGGTGTCTGCAGCATCCTGCAGTTATGACCATCAAAAATGACTCTGCATGTTCCCAGGTGGAAGAAAAAATCCCTCTGATTAAAAATTACGTGTCTAAAACTGGCCTGCTACAAAAGAATGCCTACAAAATTTCTGGGGCCCAATACAAACTAAACACGTTCGCCTCTTGTTCAAAAATACTAGGAATTCCAAGATGGCTACAGCAAAGTGTTAAACCAAATAACGGGTCATTGTAAGTACACGGTCCTCACAACTAGACAGGTCGTTAGCTCACAGTGTTGACTGCGAAGCCGCAATAGTTTGCTCCATTCTTCAACATCACAATGTTGATAATACATTCGTATTTCTCATAATGTGGTGGCTGCGCTCACAATTGCTGACACCCCACGTGCTTCCGCCATGCATGTGTTAGGTAGTTGCTTTCACCACCATCTTACTCAGTTCCAAATCATTTATCCACATTCTGTCTTGTTTATCATCCTCCCAGCTACTCACCTCTTTACTGGCCCTCTCATTTCTTCACTCGTGTGGGTACTGGAACAGGACAAGAGCTTTTCGCTTAATGGCTAGTTTTCTTTCAGCCAGGACTTTTCTGCCCATTACCGAACAGTTGGGCTGTCTTGCAAACTTCTTTTCCTCACTCCATGACCCCCTGCCTGCTACAAAAAGTGATACGCATCCCTACGTCCCCACCACAGCCCTGCTCCAGGGACTCCAAACTAAGTGACCCCAGTCGGCTTGCTGAACACAGTTCCATTGATGTGACCATCTTGTTGTAGATAAAAATTGCCACTTACTGAGTTCTATCTCTCGTGGTAGACTTGAAGTAGCACAACTGTATTTTGCAAACGCAGAAGCCAAGGCTTTTTGTAAATGAAAAAACCCAAGTTTAAAAGAAAACTAAAGCCTGCTCAGGATTACACAGTAAAACTTAGGATCTGAAGTTGTGTCCGTTTAACTTCAAACCCTTGACCTTAACCACTGTCTTACCTCCCTGTGACCTTTCTGCAGGTCACAGAGAGAGTATTATTGATTCCTCCCCATCATACCATCAGCTGTGAAGACGCATTTCAAAAGCAAGGGACACCATTAGAAAATACATCTAACAGGGGTATAGCTCAGTGGTAGAGCATTTGACTGCAGAAAATACGTCTCATGCTATTAGTGAGTTGGCTACTCGACAGGAACAAAAAATACTGTGGCAGGCATGTCTGACTGACACTCTAATATTTTATCATTTTGCAAAATAGAAAACAAAGGAAAACCAAGAAATCTCAAGCCTGGCTTTTTTGAAGACAACAGCTTACTTGCACACACAATTTTCTTTGCTTCTATTTCACAATTGATCAGCATTGAATTGGTTTTGAGTATAAGTTATGACAATCTCACCCAGAAATATAAAAATAATTTAAAAAGTGAAATATATTTGATTACTAAACACAATTTCTAAAATATAATGTCCTTTCAACTCATTTTAAGATATGATTTTATTCTGTATTTTCACTTTCAAATCTGGAACTTTTCTTGATGACTTTCACCTCAAAAATCTTTACGCTGTCAAATGAGACACTTTCCCTTTTGAGGTATATGTGTATCCACTTTCTGCTAAAATGTATGATTCCTCTATTTACATGTGAATTGTGTTTTCGAAGTCCATTCTGCTGAAATAAAGTTCTCTATCCTGACTGCCTATGCCACCAGTCACTTGTAATAGTTAATGCAGACCACTAAATTTAGGCATTGTAAAATAATCCCATGAGAAGAGGGGGAAAATATAGAGTCACGTAATAATGAACATCTTTGTATTTTTTTCAGTTTATTGAATCTGCCACAGCCATCTGTAGGTCACAGGCCCTGCATGGGAAAAGCACTACATGGTCTAAGAATGTGTGAGAAAGTAAAGCCATTTAACGTCCAATGTCAGAAAAGTCATTTGTTTCATGCACACAACCATTCCAAAGTCTTGAGCAGTTAGGAAAAGTCTGAGAGGAAAACAAATTCTTTTGTCAATTGGAAGTGCTAAAATATGAGAAGAGTCTCCGAGCATTTGCAGGAAAGATGTCCGCTCCTAGATCTCTCCACCGCGACAAAACGCACAGCTGTGTGTAGAGAAGTTAAACTTGAGAGACAACTGATCAACAATATAAGATTCTTTTGGATAAATCATTAAATCATAAAAATGCACTCATGTATACCACCATTCCCGTGGTTAAGAATCATGAGAAAGAACAAAACCATAATTGACCAGAAGCTACTTACCATCGTGCCAACCTCTTCACTTTTTCTAGGAATTATATCTACTTCCGTTTAGCGGAAATTGTTCATGACTCCCTCTGAATCAGCTTCCCTTTCTTCAGCATATTAACGGCCCTTTAGTTTCCATAGCTTTCTTAACCTAAAAAAGTAAATAAAGGTCTCTCTCTCCCTTCCTTCTTCCTTCCCTCTCTCCCTCCTCTCACGATCAAATTGTATGAAGTCCTTGGATCATCACTTTTTAAAGGCCCCATTTTCTCTTCAACCAATTAAAATCTAGTTTTTTTCTCCATCATTTCCTATGTATCAAATTCCTTTGGAGTTCTCAACTTTTTTGTATTACCTTCAGAGTTTCTGATCAATGGCCAATCAGAAAAGCCTTAATGGTAGTCCCCTAAAGTTAAAACCTGGCCCTGAGACCTACTTTCTGTGTGATCTTAGATAAATTAGTTAATTTTTTAGAGCCTCAACTTAGAGGTGATAATAGCAAACTACTGAGATGGATATGAAGATTCCATAAGACAGTGTGAATAGAACAAAAACCAAAGACCATGGCACAAAACTGCAATCGTTAGTACTATTATAATTAATAGATTACTAATAATTATTACGATTTAAATGCCATGTGCCACCTCCTGATCACGGTGTCACAATAATAGACCTGGAAGGCTGTCACCAAGCTCCACAATAAGAGCAGAATCATAAAGGAAGCAGTTTCTAGGAAGTAAGACTACCTTCTCTTTTTTATTTATATTTTGGGGGGGATTCCACATTTTTTATTGTTGCTCAAGTACAGTTGCCTCTATTTCCCCCCCTCCACTCCCCCCCACCCCAGCCATCCCCACCTCCCACCCTTGATCTACCTTCTTGGAGGTACCTCACTTCTTTCCTCAATAGCTGTACTCAAAGCTTTAGCTCAATATCATTCAATCAACCGAGTAAAATAATTATTGTGTTCGAATAATTGTGATTTTAGGGTTCAACTGATTAGTTTTGCTGTTTAAAGCCATCAACTCTTGGAACAAGTTTAATAATATTAATTAATGGGCATAATACAAAAGATACGTTCTGTAACAACCCCACAGGTCAGTAGACTAAACTCTGTAAACAATGACTAAGTTATTTCAAAAATAAGATTCTACTTTAGAATGCGGCAATGTAACAGCTATTTCTCCGTAAGGAGAACTTGGAAATGGTAAGCAGGGTGGCCCAGATTCTGGAAAATGGCCTCTGGGATACAACTTTTCTCCTTTTTAGGTATGTTTACTACTGAAAGGGCGGCAACAATCCATTTCCAAAATTTTTGGGATATTTTTAGTTTAAAAACATAGAATACATTTTATGCCTGTCATAGTGGATTCCTTTACAGAAAGCAGAAAGTATTTATTGATCAATGGCACAGTACTACATAAATGCAGGGAATACAAGAGAAAGTAAAGATGAACATGCCCTTCTCTCTTGGACCAATCACATTTCAACTTGGAACGATCACATTTTAGGTTCTTTAGAAACATATGACTATTGGCTAGCACATGGGACCTACAGTTCTAGGCACTTGGAATACAAATCTAAGCATCATGGTACCTGCCTCCAAATAGCTTATGGTCAAATAAGTCACACACATAAGTTAAAAGAAACAGAAAGCACTGAAGGATGACTGCAGTGGTAGGGATTTATCTAGAAAAAAATGCATGTAAATAAGATTACAGCTGCAGGCAGGGCATTCTTAAGGAAGGATTGCTTACTTAGAGTATTAAAAGTACGTTTATATTATTAAAGTAAAGGGTTTACGCAGGACATAATGCTGGAGGGTTAATCGGCAGCAGATTTCATCAACATTGCATGCTAGCCTAAAAGTTTAAAACCATACAGAGCAAGCAAATACTTTTAAACATGGAAAAGTTGTGATCAGATTTATGTTTGTGACAATATTCAAATTGTACTGTAGAGAGCAGATGCAGAAAGAGTCATATTGGAAGCAAGGAGATCAGATGAGAATCCTGAGGAGTCAGCCAGTCTCCAGGCTGATTCATGAGACCAATGCAAGAGTGGTGGTGGGGGTTCCACATGAAACCGTTCGGAGGCCTCTGAACAAGGCAAACTCACAGCATAGTGACTTTTGGATGGGTCGGGAGAGGTAAACAAGAGGAAGTAAGTGAGGGTCATTATTATGACTCTTCGTTTCTGACTTTGGAAGAGGGAAAGGTTTCATTCTTCAAGATCTGAATTACAAGGGCAAGAAAAGATGGTTTTGAGGTTAGCAATGATTTATCACTATGCATTTTAGGTATGGTCTCCTGTTGGAAAACGAAGTAGAAACAAACGCTCCTTTAATAACTAAATGTGGGTCTGGAGCTCAGCAGAAATACAGAAAGATAGCTAGCTATAAGAGTAGAACTTTCAGTGACCTGAAACAAGACACGATATGGATGTTTTTTAAAGGATGAAAAGTCGAGTGAAGTGAAAGGACACTATATTGGGCCTTGTTTAATGCAAACACTAAACATATATATGCAGCAAAGTAGAAATGAAACACTTTACCAATGACTTGTGTATATATTTTACTTGGCAAGGCATTACATTTTCCACGCTGACAATATAGTAGATAGGTTTATTAAATAAACTCAAACACAGCCAACGTTTATTATTAAATTTTTTCAAAAGATGATTTAAAAACTATCTGTACAATTCACCACCATGTGTTCAAAGCAGGATGGTACAGATGAGCCGAGATAAGATTTATTCACATAGTCACCTGGTGTGGCCTTTGCCTCCCTGTGCTGTGTTTACGCTGAACAATGTGACAGCAAAGATGAGGGTGTTCTTCCTCCTGACACCAAATATGTAGTGCCTTTTCAAACACCACTTCTCCAACTCCCTGACACTAATTATCTAGAAGTAACATCAGATTTCACGGAAGACTGATGTCTACTTCAGACGCCAATTGCAAGCCCCAAACCTCCTATCCTTCTGAGGGATCAGCTATAAAGCTGGGGGCTCTGGCAATGACTTCTCAGGTTCAACAGTTTGCTAGAATGGCTCACAGAACTCAGGAAAGCACCTTATTACGATTACCAATGTATTACAAAGGAGGTTACTCAGGGACAGCCAAATGGGAGAGATGCATAGGGCCAAGGATGGTGAAAGGGTACGGAGCTCTCAAACCCTCTCTTCAAGTACAACACCTTCCCAGCACATCCAGAAGCAATCTGAACTTCATTGTTTACAAATGCTTATGCAGGTTTCACGGCACAGGCATGACTGAATCATTGGCCATTGGTGGCTGAACTCCATCCATTCCTTCTTCCCTCTCTGGAAGTTGGGCAGTAGGGCTAAAAGTTCTGTCCCTCCAATCACACAGTGGGTTTCTCTGGCAACCAGCCCCTATCCCGAAGCTATCGAGTGGCCCACCGAGGGTCACCTCATTAACATAAGTTCCAGTATGGTTAAAAGGGGCTAATTGTGAATGATAGAATTTCTCCTCTCACCCCTATCACTCAGGAAATTCCAGGGATTTTAGAATCTCTGTGTCGGGTACTAGAGACAAAGGCTAAGTATATATTTCTATCATAATCCCCCGCATCAAGTCCATACTTCATACTTCAACATTTTGCTACCTTAAAAATTTTAGTGCATTTATAATAACCTCTCTCCAGAGGAAATGATAATAACTTTGGGAGCATTTAGAATAGTTTACAATTGTTAAAGAACAGAAGTTCAGTCCAGTAAGTTTAAAGATCTAATTGGCTTTACTGAGCCATTTATGAATTCCATTTAGCAAGTAAAGAGAATCCCAGAGAAGCTACACAATATGCAAGGCTTTTATATGCGGAAACTAAGCAAGACAAGAAAGTTATTAGAGAAGAAGGGGGAGGGGGAGGGAAGGGGAGGGAGAGAAAGGAGAGGAGGGGGAGGAGGAATGGGAAGGAGAAGAAAAGGAAAAGAAAGAATTATTTTAGGCAAGGTTATCTTCTTTTCGAGAAAGTCAAGGGTCTCATTGGACAGATTGGCTCAGCTTCCTTGGCAGCAGGGAGAAGGCCCATGTGACAGTCACCACATCGGTACTGAGCGGAAAAGTGCAGGCTCACCCATTAAGACTGCATTCCTGGGGAAGGCTGAAACTTCCATTGGTCAAGGATCAAGTCTAGGTCCACTGCCATGGACTTTAGACCCAGATTTGGGGACTGCTGTTTCTGCTTTAACACAATCCTAAATTATGTGACATGATTTAAGCATCATTTCCATTACTTTAATTATGTAGTTAAGGTGAAGCAATAATAACAATGAAAACATCAATTGAACAAGTACTATGTGCCAGGCATGTCATGCCATGTAAGTGCCTCACATGATTTGGTTTAATCCTCACAAATAAGCCAGTAATGTAGGGATTACTTTCAGGCCCACGTGCAGATTTTTTGCTGTGTGCTCTCAGATACATTCCTCCCCCTCTTCCTGCTCTGCCCTGCCAGGGGACGGTGTTCCAGCTAACTGGGTTCACCCAATGGGAAGCACTGGCATGAGACTGGAGGGTAAAGGGAAAGTTGAAACAAACACGATTTGTTCTCTCTTTTCCTGAAGCAGCAAGAACCTTCTCTCAAACTGCAGCTTTGCTGGCAACACCGCCTGTGCCACCCACCAGCACCTCCATGGAATGGCCCCCCCTGGGCCCAGGATATGGGCCCAGGGCTTCTGGAAACGCTGCCTTCCCCTGTTTTCCCCTCTATCCCTGCAGGACCTGGTGGCTTCCTTCTGTTGCTCATCTCTGGGATGCCTCAGCAGCTTGCGTTCGCCTTCTAAGCTCTTCTACCACTTGTTCAGTGTTATATTGATGTAATGTTTCCATTTTTACATATATGAGATATATGTAAATTCTGTTCTATTTACATATAGAATGTTTCTATTTTTACATATATGAGATATACATGTATGATTTATATACTTACTTTATTCAAAATACTATATTCGTGCTTAGAGAATTTGGGAGCCTGAAACCAATGAGGTGATGGAACCAGGGTTGAGTCTCAAGTAAACAGGTTCAAGATTCCACATTTTTAACAATAAACTGAAGTGAACTGACCTACTCTAAAACACACTCAATTAAAATAAGCTATAAAATAAAATATACTAACTTACACTGTACTAAGCTCTAAAGTGATAATTACGCCTAACATTCATGGGTCACTTCCTATTGTCAAACATTATTCCAAATGTTTTATATGCATAAACTCATTTAATCCTCATTATAAGCATATGAGGTATTATCTTATTTTATGTATTATTTTATTTGTTTCACAAAAGGTAAGAGTAAACACTTATCTCAGTGGAATTTTGCAGTTCGAAGAAGTACTTTTTTTTTTTAATTACTTATTGTTGTTCAATTACAGTTGTCTGCATCCTTTCCCCTCCCCTCCCCCTACCCCCTCTAAACCCACCTTCCTCCCCTGCTTCCACCCTCCCCCTTGGTTCTGTCCATGTGTCCTCTATAGTGGTTCCTGAAAACCCTTCTCCCCACAGTCCCCTCCCCCTTCCCCTCTGGCTATTGTAAGATAGTTCTTAATTTAAATGTCTCTGGTTATGTTTTTCTTGCTTTTTTTCTTTTGTTGATTATGTTCCAGTTAAAGGTGAGATCATATGGT
>PVJI01027748.1:0-17297 GCA_004026765.1 Micronycteris hirsuta
AGGCAGGAAGGGAGATGCAGAGGTTTAGAATCAAAGATGACTACAAAGTTGGAAGTGAGGGAAAAGACATGGGCGATAACCTGTGGAAACAGTAATAAACTCTCCTTGTGACTGCTTATTTGGAGGAAGTCAGTGGGAAAGACTTGCAGAGCAGTTGAAATGTGCTATTAGAGAAAGGGTAAAAAGCCAAGGTTAGAGATTTTTTAATTTAAATGTCATTTGTAAATTGGTAGCTGAAGCTTTGCAAGCAGCTAAGCTCCCTGAGGCACTGGGAATAGAGGGAGAAGAGAAGAAAGGCCAAGAGTGTTTTAGGAAACAAGCGCAGTTAAATTCAAAAGAGCCAAGACCAGCGAGATATGAGAAGGAGGAAGTATGGTAGTCCTGGGCCCAGATTAGAATGAATATTCAGAAGGAGAACCTAATTTCCAGTGTCAACATCAATGAAAAGAAATATAAGGCCCAATAAAAAGTCATGCCTCAGCGAAATTATAAATTATATCACTGAGATCCGAAGACGGAAGGAAATGGGTAGGTCAGTGAGAACGCTAGTGGTACAGAAATTCAATCCGATTAGAATTTCATTTTATAGAGCATTTATTGAATAGCTATTATGTGTCAGAGGCAGGGGTCCAAAACTGAATAAGGATTTTATAAAAAGCTATGTCCTCTAGAATCTCAACAATAATTTGGATGTTACTTTCAAGCTTATCATTCTATCTTAGAGGCTGTCTGGCGATGGCTCCCCACAAAGCTGACCCTGAGACTAATTCAAGTCCAAGTAATTCATCGGAGAGGTGGTCTCCAGAAATTTCAGCAGAGGTGTGAAGAGAGCAGGAAAGAGAAAAAAGCCCATAAAGTTATATGAAAAACCAACTGGAGCTCAATTCTGCTGGCAAACTCCAGAGACAGTGTAGAAGAAACCTTCTCCTATCCTAATAGAGAGGTGAGAAAAGGAAGGATATCTATCCACCAACTTCTATCCGTCATTGGACAACTTCTGGAAACACTGATTCTCCAGCACTTCCAGCTTTCCTGGATTGCAATGAGTTTTCTCCCGAGGCTAGAAAAACAGTCCTCAAATAGAAAGTCACAGATGTTGCCACTAAGCAGCGTTTGACAGGTGAATCCTGGTGAATGCTGGAGACATATGGGTAGGGAAGTATTTGCTGCAGGGTGCGTGCAACACGAAGCTTCGAGACTCTGGCAGTGAGTGGATCAGAGATTGGTACTGGAGGAGTTCGTACTGGAAGGAGAGAAGCTGAAACACCTAGGAATTCTATTAGTTTCCTATGATGTGGATCAGGAACCACTAATTCTTTTCTTAATCGCATTTCTATGGTGATGACATCTTCAAATTTTAAGGTGCAATTGAATGCATACATTATTTCATTATTATGTCAATTTTACCCTTTTTATGTGCATTTCCTGTTTGTAGAAGCCAGGGTCACAAATGCCCCACATGAAAATAAAACAAGGTTCGATTATGATTGAACAGCATCAGTAAAATGAGTTTAGTATTTATTATGTAGCAAGTTACGTGGGACTGTGTACTTATATTCTAATTAATTATGCATGTTGCATTATTCTAGCAGTTGGCTGAATAAGACTAGTTAGCTACTGGAAGCAAATATATTCAATAGCAAGAGAAAGCAAATGCCACCTGAATTTCAGACACCTAACCTTCCAAATAAAATCACTGTTATTTGATACTTATTTAGCATGTATCATGTGCTCGCATAGCAGAGATTTAGTATATTACGAAAATATTTGTCCTCAGGAGAAACATGGGAAATCTTCAAAGGCACAACATACAAATGTAGAAATTCTAAAACACCTCCAAAACAGATATTGATCACACTTTAAAGTGTTTTAAAACATTTTTTCCTCATCAGTAACCTTTCGGTATTTTCAATGAACAAGACTGCAAAATTGTCAGAAACACGATGTCTGCATCACCATGACAGCACCTAATACAAGTTCCTCTTTGGCACGGAGCGGGTGTCGGAGAGAAGGCCAGGCTCACTCACTGGTTAACAACTCATTCAGGGGCGTAAGACTGTACATGAAAAGCTGAGGCATGCAATGTATCAAAGACCTTTGGGGCTTGTCATGGTTAATTTTATATGGCAACTTGGAGTGTGTTTTGCATGACATTAATGTTTGGATCAATGAAATTTGGGTAAAGCAGATTATCTTTCATTATGTGGATAGCCTCATCCAATCAGCTGAAGGTCTGAACAGAACAAAAACAGTGGCCTCTCCAGACCACAAGCTTCATCTGCACCATTGGCTCTCCTGGGACTCCAGCCCTGGCGTCCCACACGGTGCCACAGTGTAGATTGTTGACTGGCCAGCCTCCACCTCCACAACCAAATGAGCCAACTCCTTATAATCTGTGTGTGTGTGTGTGTGTGTGTGTGTGTGTACACAAAGGTCTGTGAGGAAAAAGTCCAGCCATTGTTAATATAACAAGAACAGTTTGCATAACAATGATATAACCTGGCAGCCAAGGAGAGTGGACTGGAATGTGCATGAGTGAACAATGGTGACTTCATTGTACTAGTCAGTGGGGGGCAGTACATGTCATTGAGTGAGCATGTGTACTGTGTGGCCGTCACATCCAAAATGACTAAGTGGGTAGGGCAATGAATCTGCATCAAATTTTGTTTTAAGCTTGAACATTCCTCTGCAGAAACTATTCAGATGATTCGGAAGGCCACAGCTATGCTCACCTGGTGATTGGCAGCTTCATCATGACAATGTGCAGAGCTTTTTTTGTGAAACAGCAAATCACCCAGGTGACTCAGCCCCTCTACAGCCCAGATTTGGCACCTTGTGACTTCTGGCTTTACCTAAAACTAAAGTCACCATTGAAAGGGAAGAGATTTCAGACTGTCAATGAGGTTCCGGAAAATACGACAGGGTAGCAGACAGTGATTGGGAAACTGTGTGAGGTCCCAAGGTGCCTACTTTGAAGGGGACTGAGGCATCATTGTCCTGTGCACAGTGTTTCTTGTATCTTGTATCTTCTTTGATAAATGCCTCTATTTTTCATATTGCATGGCTGGATAGCTTCTGGGCAGATATTGTGTATATACACGTGTGTGTGTGTGTGTGTGTGCTTATATATAGGCATATGCAGAGACACATACACACTCTACTTGTTCTGTTTCTCTGGAAAAGCCTGGCTAATACAGTCCTTGCAAATAGTCAAATGTAGGCATGTAAAATCACCAAATACCAAAGGTCTCCAATTTTACTCTAATTTAGAGTCTTTTTGGTTTTAAACTCGACAGATCATAATAGGTACATTTTAATGAGTGACTGAGCAGTAACAGTAGTTAATATTTACTAATAACTCACATATGCTACTTCACTTAGTCTTCACAATAAAATTACCTGTAAGCTAGGTAATATTATTACCCCTATGTTACAGATAAAATTTCTAAGACAGTATTTGATTGCAACATGAGTTCTAGGGTCACACTAGGTTGACCTTGGGCTAGTTATTTAATTTCCCAAAGCATCAGTTTCCTTCACCATAACAAAAGAGATAAATGTTATCTTCTTGTGTGCTTACGTAAGACTTAAATGATATATAAAACATGTAAAGCACTTTGACCCATATCTGGCCCAATGAAAGTATTAACTATATGTTGCTATTATTAAACCATTAAAGCATGAAGTATTTAACAAGATAATGAGGTGTGGGCAAAAGATTATTTATTTTTTATGTCCCAAGTATTATTTGATTCCATAATAAGTGCTTGTCAAATCTATTTGTTTGGTGTTTCCATATAGCATTTATTTCTTGAAATGCTCTATATACACCCAAATGCCTGGTCTGCAAAGGCGTCCTACAGAAGGTGGCATATTGCTAATGCACTTCAAGATGGGAACTTGAAAGATATAAAAAGGATATGACATCTGGCATGGGGACTCAATTAATTACAGTGTTGGATTAATTAGTGTGCTGAATCTCCTGGGCCAACACCATGAGTCAGGCCAACACCACAGTGATATTACATTAGCTGGTGAATAAATAATTTACAAGAGTGTGCTAAATCCAAACTGATGCAAGGTTGGTAAGGAAGGGCTAGCAGGCTAGATATTTTACAATAAAAATTTATCTTCATGATATAAAGTACATATTAAAGTGCTGCCCACATTATAAAGAGGAATAAAATTGCAGAACTCTTGGAATTAACTCAAACTTCTCAAATATACTATAAAAAAGCATAACAAACGTTTTGCCCAAAGTAAGATAAAAAGACATCCCTCTAATCAGTGATATTTTCTCCTAGGGGTTTTTATAAATTGAGAATCCTTGAAAAAACTTCCCCACAATTTTCTCATGCTCAAATCATGTTACAGGTGCTACTGAGGAGGCAGTGTGGTGTGCTGTTTACAACCACAGATTCCGGAAGCAGGAGGCCTGAGCTTTCACTTCCTTATTTTTTAAATACAATTAAAAAATTCACTGGCTTGTATTGAGGATGAGATGAGCTAATCCATTTCCAATTCCCCTATAATGTCTGGAAAAGAATATGGTGAGCAGTATATGCTGACCAACTGTTCTACCCACAATATATTCCCTGACACAAAATGGACGTGAATTCTGAAAAAGAATGTCACTGCAATAGAAAAACATTTTTAAAGTACAATTTAGCAAAATAACTAAGCTTTTAAGTAGAGAAAAATGATTTAGTTTAAGGAAATAACATGAATTAGATATAAATCCAAAGACAAAAGAAGAAAACTGGGGTGTTAAGATTGCTTTCTACAAAGAACTATTACCCACTACTGGTTTTTGATACCCTAATGAGTATCCATACACTTCAAAGAGTATCAGAAATTCTGAAAACTTCCTATCTCAAAAAGAAAATCCTTTCAGAAATATAAAACACAGCATAAAGTAGGTTTAGAGTGGTACAGGAGTATGAAAAAATGCAGAAATATCATCTGTCAAGAAATAGGAAATTATTTCACTGACAAATTAAACTTTCACAGATAGATTTTCCATACATACCAAATTAGCATATGCTAAAAATGTATAAAAGTACCATTCTACATATATGCAGATAATGGCATAAAGACTAATAAAAATTGCATGTTTTCTATAGATATTATCTTGAAATAGTAAAGGGGAAAGTGTTCATCTCGCACATCAGCAGCAGGTGCCGCTCCGGCAGCAGTGCGCTTTGGAAGACACACCAGAGAAACGACTACAGGCTGTCCCGGTGTCTGATCTGGCCTGATAAAGAAGATAAATATCTTCTGGCCTAAAACATTTTTTTAAACAATGCGAGAGAACGAATAGAAACCCCCAGATAAATAGGTTTAAAATAGCATTTAACTCAACCTTTGTGGTTTACACAATTTTATCTTTCTTGAATTCGCTTGAGTAATCAGCAAGTTAATATTGCTCTCTCAAAGGAATCAATAGAACAGTTTATTAATACATCTCAACCAACCGAGGCCTTCAGTGTGTGGGGGCCACACCTCAAAATCTTTCTGAAGTAGGTTGCACTGGACCACCAAGAGTTAAACTGCCCAGAATATTAAAGATTTAGCCTGGCCTATCAACTTATTTGTTTCTTAAATGCATGTAAAATCCCTTCATCCTTCTATGGATAATACATGAATTTAGGATGTAAAAAGCACAACCCTAGCACCTCACATGTTAAATAAAAGCTTGGTGACATAAATATTTCCAATTTATTCCAATCATTACTTTTAGCTGAACCAAAAACCTCTCATCTGCATGACATGGGATAAGCAAAGATCCACGCATATTAGTTTATTTCATGTAATAACTTGAACAAGAAATTTCTTTTATGTAATAAACTGAAGAAGAAATGCAATGTTGGGGAGTCCAGTACATTTGTCAAATGTACTCTGGGAGTTTTTATATCCCTACAATGTAGATAGAATCATTTGGTAGCCACGGGTCTCTCCCTACATAAATAGAATTTAGAGAGAAAATAATTTCTGGAACTCCTAGAGAATATAAAACATTTTTCTCCCCTAATGTTATCATGTGTATTACCACATAATCGGAGAGGTCCTAATGTTCTAATCACTGGAGCCTGGCTTATTACATAACATGGCAAGGGAGAATTAAAGAAGTAGATGGAATTAAAGTTGCTAATTAGCTGACCTTAAAATAGATTAGCCTTGATTACCCAGGTGGGCCCAATGTAATCACAAAGGTTCTTAAATGTGGAAGAGGAAGAGGGAAGAGTTAGTCGAATGTGGACTTGAGAAAGACTCTATCAGCCACTGCGGGCTTTGAATAGGGAAGGGGACCCTATGGCAAGGATCGTGGGGAGCCTTAAGAGGCTGGAAAAGCTAAGAAAACCGCTTCTCCCCTACAGATTCCCGACAGAATTTAGTCCTACAGACACCTTGAGTTTTAGCCCAGAGAGATCATTCCAGACTTCAAATCTCCAGAACTGCAAGATGATAAAGTTGTATTGGTTAATCCACAAAGCTTATGGCAATTTGTTATAGCAGCAATAGGAAACTAATATATCTAATTAAGAAATGAAGCTTAAACGTAACAAACATCCCATCCTTCTATTACTTTTAAAAATATCTAATTAATCAGTTGTCCATACAACTTTACCTACAGGTAGACTTTCTGGTCTCAGAACTTTTTAAAAAAGTTAACAATAGTCAATAATGTGAGCCATTCCTCCTTGCTCTTATAGCCACAAACAGCATTACCAAGGAGTAACAAGGTTGTTTATTTCATGCTCTTCATGTAAACCTGTAATGTATGACAATTAATATGTGTCATCTTTAAAATAAAAGCATTTGTATATATTATTAAATGTGAATAGTATTAGCCTGGCTAAGCAGATAAAGCAACAACCTTATAAATTACCTTACTAAACAACCATTTGGTATGATTAACCTGTTTCGTTCTAAATTTCGCGTGTATTACTGTCAGAGACAAACCACTTGGACAATATCCAAGTTTTGTGTCCATGAGAAAGAAAAAAATACTGTTATTTTTAGTGATTTCAAGGGGAAGCAAACAGAGATAATTTCTGAGCGATGACAAAATATTGAGTCAACCATGTGAGAACATCCACATACCAAGGAATTATTATTCAGGTCCATCTTCCCAGCAAATGGGCCCCAGGTCGTTCCCACAGGAAGTTGCTGCCGACTCTGAATTTTTCGTTCCCCATCTTTCTGAAACACCTCCAGCTCTCCTGCAGAGAATGGAAACAAGAGGCGTTTAGAGTACTTTCGTTTGTGCTTTACCAACAGCCACCTCTTTTTGTGTGTCTGCTTTTTGTGCACAATATTCTCAGCACTCGTATAAAGAGAATTAATTATGCTTGTCTGAAAAACAACCGACCTTATTATCCCAAGAGGAAAATAAAACTCGTCCTTATAATTGTATTCAAATGTAGTCCCATTTTTTTCTTGCACCTTTTCACGCACATCATCTACTGAAGTCAATTCTATTTAGCAAGTCCTTAAGAACCAGAAATAACACTTCCTCAAAATGCATTGATCCAATGCCAAAACAGATAGACAAGAAATATCAGGACAATGACTTAGACTTAAAATTCTTATATGCGATTACCAGTGTAAGTAAAAAATTGCAATTAAAGGTATATGCCTTAAGCAGTAACTTTATGGTAATTACTCAAGACGAGTTCAACAGCATCAGGAGAGTTTTTAAAAGTACTTGAAAATTTTCTGAAATTTTACTAGTTTCAATGAAGACAATGTCTATATGAACAGAAAGTACAGCTGTATATTTTCCCAAGCAAAAAATGTTTTATCAAAGTCATTTTTATATTTGGTACTGTAGGTAAGATAAGATTCTATATCAGCAAAAGAGTTTGGACAAAACACTCACAAAACAGCCAGTTTAGGATGTTCCTTCTCTTTCTTCCAAATACACTTCGGTTTCTCTTCAGATCGTATAAATCTTTTACCTTTTACCAAATAAATACTTTGGAGAAATAGGAAGTAAAGACAGTATACACATTGACATAAAGCAGAAATTTAAATTCCTCAAGTGCTCACTTAAGAAATGAACTAATTAATAAAAAAATATAGGAGGGCTTCAAAACTTCAAAGAATAGCC
This sequence comes from Micronycteris hirsuta, assembly GCA_004026765.1. Classification (NCBI taxonomy): domain Eukaryota; kingdom Metazoa; phylum Chordata; class Mammalia; order Chiroptera; family Phyllostomidae; genus Micronycteris; species Micronycteris hirsuta. The sequence goes on from PVJI01027748.1 coordinate 8,114, forward strand.
ATCAGCCAGAAACTTTTTGGGAAATAAACAGAAAAAAAATCTCAAAAATCTCAATCAGAAATTGGAACCTCTCTTTAAATAATTAAAGTAATTAAATCTATAATATTTATGCCTTGACAGTATTACCGTACCATATTATAACAAAATTTTATATTTTACAACATTAATCTTAATTATCTATTAGTTTTTTTAAATAGTATTTCTTCTCAGCCTGATCAACAGCAGATGTGAAAATGGGAAGGTGTAGAGTAGGAAGAAGTGTAAATGGAAATCCATAGAGAATAGAAAGTTGAAGAAAATTCTAAACAGAATAGAATGTATTCAGTAATTAAATTTTCTAAATGATATGTAGGTCATGGTAGGTAACATATTATGAAAACTTTGCCTTAACCTGGCCTTAGTTTCTTTTCAAATCAACTACTATCTTTAAACATGAACATCCAATCTTGATGTTTTCAAAAGCAGTATCACTAACCTGAGTTCAATTATATCTCTTTATATGTCTGTTTGTGTCACTTCCTTTAAAAAGTCAAAATAACCAAAAATTACACTTCATGTTTTTATGATTGCTTATCCCAAAAGCCAAAATCAAAATACATAAACCATACACATTTAAAATATTGCGCAATGGTTAAATTGTGTCTACTATAAAATATAAATATATCTGTATCTGAACAAAAACATGTGATGAAAATAATTCTATATTCAAAGTAAAAAATTTTAAGTTAGTATTACACCTCTATGTTCCCTCCTAACACTCCATTCCTCTTCCAATTGTCAAATATGCTCAACATGGAAGACCTCACTAAACTCATTAAATTAAGCAGTAACTGTGTACCAATGTACACACCCCCAACCTTTTTCCATTGTGATGCATCAGTAGCTCATATATGATTGGCAATAAGGAAATGGACCCAGAGAGATTCAATAGGCCTGAGCTTCTGAAATACAGCTTTAGAAATAGTACATTTACATTAAATAACATATTAATGCCTAATCATCAATCATGATGCTTATTCAGAATCAGGGGAATGTGGAATAATAAAAACTTGGTTTTGTATGTGAGTAACAAACCCATGCCTGAGACTTGCCCCTGAAATTGTTTTCCATCCTTGTACAGTCTTTTTTATTAATGCACTGGAATCAGAGGCCTTGTATAGAAACATCCTCAAAGGCGGAGCACAAATAACTATCTGTTGGGATGTCAAAGTGGGGCCAGTGGGAAATGTCCCTCAGTGTATGCACAGTCATGTGATAATGCAGTTATTTCAATCTTTAGAATATTTCTTCTATTAGCAAAGAAACTCTTATTTTTACCCGATGAAGCACTTAGTATTTTCAAACAAATTACTTACATTTTAAACAATTTCTGTACAATTTACCATTTAAAGGTAAAATATATTTCAATTCCTCAACTAAACACAAGAATGTTCTTTTCTACATAACAATGATGATCATATAATTTGCTTATTTTTACACGCTAAAAAAAATAGTCATGTCCACATTTAAGTGACATCAGAGAAATCATGAGCATCTTTGAAAATCCTTTTAAAAAGTAATTCATCCTCTCTTTCGGCCACTGCCATTTTTCGTTTGAAAAGGGTTCAGCCTCAGTCTATAGTGACTTCTTATCTAAGCCTGTGGATTTACAAGAAAGTCTGTCTTTTAATGGATTAAGAATTACAAACTTAGGGCAGATCATAAAGTGATAACCAAGTATCTCCAAAGTTTTTGAGGTGTCTTCTACTATGTATTAAAAATTTAAGCAGACCACAAATATTTTTATGAGCTCTGAGAGATTGCCGTAACAGAAAGTCCGGTAACTGTGCAAGCAGTCAAGGCTGTTTTTTCAACTTTATTAGACAAGCAGGAAAACTCCAGTCTCCTTTCTTGCTTGTCAAGAGTTATTTCAAGGTTTGAGGGAAATCCTTTCTGTTTCTGAAATACTTAAATAAAAATATTTATTTATTAACAATGGGGGAAGGAGGGGAAGGGTTGTCAGCAGGGAACATGTATAAAGGACCCATGGACAAAGCCAATGGCGGGGGCGGGGGTAAGAATTGAATGTGGGAAGCAGGGATGGGTAGAGTAGGGGAGAGTAATGGGGGGGGAATGGGGACAACTGTAATTGAACAACAATAAAAAAAGAAAAAACAACAGCATTATAGAACTACAAACAAATAGAAAATGATTAGCATTTAGATACTACAAGGCTACCTAGGTCAATGATAGTAAGGGAAACAAGACATTATACAAATGGAAGTTATATTTAATTTAAGTTCCATATTGCTTAAGATATGATATTGTTAATTGTTTCAATTACTAATAAGTATCATAAAACAGAAGAAACATTATTGCATTAAAAGTAAGAAGACTGATTTTTAGCCCCAACAATATCTAATAACCAACTGAACGGACTTGAATATGTGAAATCTTTTCTGAGTCTTTGGTTCATCACTGTTAACGAGGGGTTTGTACTCACTTTCCGTTTGGTCACCATGACACCATGACTTTCCTTCCCCAGATATGACATGTTATGATGAACAGAAAGAGTACTGGACCGACAGTCAAAGACTCAGGTTCTAGAACCACCTTATCATAAAATAAATGATTGACTTGAAAAGATCAGAGATTTCAAAATCAGAAAGAAAAGCTCCAATTATTATTTGATTTGTTTGTTTTGTTTTGCTATACTCATTAGTTTATTCATTCATCTCTTCTTTTTTAAATTTTATTTATTTATTCATTTTTAGAGAGAGGGAGACGGAAGGAGAAAGAGAAGGAGAGATGTGTGGTTGCTTCTCATATGCCCCTTGCTGGGGATTGGCCAGCAACCCAGGCATGTGCCCTGACTGGGAATCGGACCAGTGACCCCTTGGTTCACAGGCCAGCACTCAATCCACTGAGTTACACCAGCCAGAACATTTATTCTACTAGTCTATATTGGGTAGCTATCTATGAAATACCAGATAGTGGGTTACACTCAGACATAGAGTAAAAAAAACAAAACAAAAAACAAAAAGCAAATCTAGACCCTAGATAAATTTCAGAAATTGTGATCCATAAGGCTTGGGAAGTAGAAGCTATAGAAGTTAGTGACTGTTCAGATTTTACGAGTTAAGGAAGGAAAACGCAATAATGATGTTCAAGTATCTAGCTTGGGCAAGTGGGCCAACAGCCATGTACCTGTTGAGGCAGGGAACACACAGCAAAAATGATTTAGGGGTAAGACGAAGAGTTATCATTTGAAAATACTTTAGTTGATGGGGCTGTAAGAAAACCAAGAGGTGATTTCTAGATGAGCAGGTACAAGCCTGGAGCTTCAAAGCAAGGTCATGGCCAGAATGCTAAATATGGGCATTTATTCATGAATTAAAATGAGTATATGGTAATAAAAGCCATAAGACTGTTGATCTAGAAGAGCATATATAATGATAAAATGAGAAAACCTAGGACAGAGTTCCAAGGATCTTCAAAAGGCAGTGTGATGAAGGAACAGGCACAGACAATTAAGAAGTACAAAAGAATAAGAAAGAAACTGAACCTAGTACCATAGCCGGCAATGGACTGATTGAGAATTTAGAGGAGAAGGGATCAATCAGGTAATCTGAAAATGTATGAAAGTAAGAAAGGGGCTGGAAAGATTCCTTTTGAAGAGATGGAGAGCATGGGTATCTGGAGTGAGGGGATTTTTATACAATGGGAGGTCAGGACACAGAAGGGAAGAAGGTCAAAAATGAACTAGAAAAGAGTAAATGGAAGAAGTCAGGTGTTCCTGAACAAGTTCCTTAACCCTTTGTTCTCCACTTCTGCATCCAAAATAGGAATTACAATACCAAATGGCTGCTATGAGAATTGACTCAGATAACATGTATAAAGTACCTAATAAATATTTACTGCTTCATCCAAAAGAAATAGTATGTTCACACATTTCCATCATCACATCTAACCTTCGCCAGGTCTGCAGCCACATTCCCTCTCTAACACGAATTTTATCAATTCGGATGTAGATGACCAGCCAGCCTCAATGCCCCCCACAACTCCAACTCAGGCTCCAAATCCCCATTCGGGGAAATGTGTTAAAACCACCCTTTCATTGGGTCACTCGTTTGTTTGTACAAGTTTCTTCACCAGCTCCTTTTTGATCATCCCAACTTGAACTTCTGACTGAGTAATCGTACTTTCACATTTCTGTTCTACTCCCCACACTACGTTCCTCTTTCCTCTGGTCAGGGAAGTCTTCACTGTACCTTCCTCATCCTCTCCAGTTTAACCCTCACACCTTTCTGAGAATCGTCCCTGCTACCAGGCAAACGCTGTCCTCCTGGTGCCTTGATGAAACTTCTCTGAACTCCAGAAAGCACTGAGTTCTCTTCCCTAATACTCCACAATGATATTGTAGTCCATTATCACACAGTTTCACATTAATTATTTCGTAGTGGTTAATTATAACTTCTTCCACTTCAACAGGAGTAAAGACATCTTGCATATACTACATGTATATATTTATTCCTATTTATTCTCTGGTAATTAATATTGGTTGTGACATGCAGTAATTGCAAAACACCAATTGAACATAGCTGATTGGATAAGATTTTCAAAACATCATAAACTCAATTTGAGTAAAGTAAAAATTGATTTTAAAGCCCAAAATGTGTCTTAATATGCATATTCTCTTTGAATTACAACAATCACATGTTTCATTTGTTCAACATTTTATTATATTAACACATTACCTCATTTGTGAAATATGAAGCAGGATGAAAAAATAAAGATTTTTCTTCCGTGCCCAGTTCATATTTTTCTTCAAAAAGAAAACTTACTTTTTTTTTCAACATGTTGGGTAAGTTTACACAAAATATTTGAGACACATAGGATGGACTAATCAATTTTGGTAAAAGATAATATTGTTAGTGCTGAGGGCTGTTTCTCTTATCTCCTTGATAATGCATACTTTTAAAAGTCTGTGATTACTCAAAGACTTATGATAGCTTCACTTAAAAAAAGTCCTAAGTCAGAAATCACTACCAAACATACTGCAGCTTTTAAGATATCACCCTACATTTTTTTCCCCAAAGAAACTTACTGGTGGAAAGAAATACTTAAAATCATGAGAAAGATACTCAAATCTTTTTTTCACTGAAGGTACTATCAAGCCATCATTTTGTTTCTTTTAATAGGGTCCTTTTGATGGCTCTTTAGAAAGCAAAGTATGTGAAAATTGCTGCACACCAAAGGGGAACAGACACATGTGGGCCTTTTAGCATAGTTATCAGCAATCACGCTTCAACTGAATTTAGCATTGATGACATAAATGTATGTGGTATTTACAGAACATCCCTTAACTCCAGGCTCAGATTTCACAGGACATGGCTGCAAGTAAATGAGATGACAGAAGATCCTATTTCATTTGCTGCAAATAACTTTTGGATTGGTTTGAACTTGGTTATATATATATAGCCAAATTTTAAAGCAGACCACATGAATTAGTTAGGGTTTCCTCTATAGAAGGCTATAACGTCAGAACCCATATTTATATTTTCTCCGTGGTTGGAAAACATTATACATCATGGTATCAAACATGGACAGCCCTGAAGTCATGCTGAGTTCAAAAAGAGCTCAAAGATTCTAAAAATCTCAAAACAAGTTCAAAGTCAGCCAAGGTGGCTGAAGTATGGCAGAGCTCTTGCTATTTTATGGTTTAACCATTTGACAGCTGCCTGCCAGATACATAAGAGGGTTATGTGATCATTTTACTGCTGATTATCGTCACAGCCAAACTGCAGTCTTGCCACGACGTGTGTTTCCTCAGGCATCGATAACAGTGTGTCTCATCTGCATTTTAAGACACGCAGTGCCGTTTACGTGATGCTTTGTTGATCCATCTCTAAGCATGGTTTGGCAAGGAAACGACAGTTCTTGGTTAGTGGCTAAAAACTGCCTTGTAGGGATACCTTTTCTAATTTCCCTTCTCGATTTTTGAGTCATACAGTCATAACACACACTAAACTACCATTTTGAACATAAACTTGAAATATGACATTCCCTATTCAAGTACTCCAGTCAAACCCTGATAAATCAGGCTGGCCATGCAGTGATCTTATCCCTTCTGACTCTTTAATAAATCGAACCTTGTAAGTTTGTACTGTTGGAAGTTGTCACTAAATGAAATTGTGACCTTATCCGGCACATGAACTTATCCTGCTGACAACTACATTCATTGTGTGGATAAGAAAGGGGGGGAAAAGAAGAAATAATAAAGAAAAAAATGAGATATTTGATAATTCTGATCTCAGCCATACGTAACTCTAACAGATGGGATCTTTTTGATGTTCCATTAATGATTTGCCAAAGATGAGCCTCCCCTTAGAGAAAAATGCTCACCCTAGGTAAGTGCTGGGGGCACTGCAGATGGTATTAAAAGTGCATGGAGAGGTACTGGGTGACAGCAGTGAATCAGAAGCTATTAGTCTAACACAAAGAGCCCTGAATTAGCTTGTAATTGCACTGGAAAAGATAACATAATGGTGGTAGCAAAATAGAAACATCCTCTTTTTGCGCCAGGCGTTCGGGGCCTGAAAACTCTGAAACGAGACCCTGAAATGGTCTGAAACCTAGAGCCAGTTAAATCACTGCATTTCTGCAGAAGGCAAACTACACCCGTTGCCTATCGTTTCTAAAAAGTTATGGAAATCAGTGTGCGCGGCATTGTTTAAGAAGCAGTCACATGCACGTGCTACAAAATAATGGCATGTGTTAAAACCCTGGGACCTCTTACTTTATTACTCTGGCTAACCTTAAACATTCATGGCTGGGTATTCTTTCCATCCTAAGGCCCATGGATACCTACAAGTTATCATTTTCAATATAGGGAAATAGAAGAGATAAAATATGGCTCTAGGTAGTAATATTATTGGGAATAAAGTAGAAAATTTGGGGGGGAGGGGACAATGGGGAGAAGGGTTTACAGGAACCACTATAGAGGACACATGGACAGAACCAAGGGTGGGGAGGGAGGCAGGAAAGGGAGATGGGATTAGAGGGGAAGGGGAGGGGAGAATATGCTGACAACTGTAATTGAACAACAATAAAGTAAAATAAAAAAAAAACAAAAAAAAAAACACCTCAGTTTGAAGTACCAGAAGGCCATAACTTGCATAATCACCCACAAAATAAATGTTATATAGAGAGATTATGTTCAAGATTGGAGAAAGAAATTGCCAGATTCTGCCCTCGCCTCTATGGTTTATTTATATGAATAACCAAAAAACATCCCCAGCTCATGCCGGGTATCTGAAAATATTCATCTGGAGTCTGACTAGCTTTTGGAAAAGTTTGGAAAAGTCATCAGAGGGAGGAGCTGCAGCTTCTGGACACAGGGCAGCCACCGAAGGAGGAGCAGGAGTCTTTTGCTTGAGAATCCTGGCACAGTGTGTTTCTTTGCTGCCAGAAACCCTACCTGACCTTCCAGACAACACTCCTCATCACAGGCTGACCCTGCACCACTTCCTGATTCAAATCTTGAGACACAGAGGGAGTGAATGGCTACGGAGGAATCGTCATGGATGTGAGAGATCTGGGCTAGCAGACATAGGAGACAGCGGGGAAGAAACAGCCAGAAGTCAGTCCACTGGTGGAAGGGCCACAGAGGGGTCACCGTCTGCAGAGCACTGGTCAGGGAAGGCTTGTTTTCTCCAGGAGGAGAAACCCTGAAGGACAGACTATGGGTAAAAATCAACCACAGATCCTGTTCAACAAGAAAGAAGCAAGGAACACCTGTTAAAGAACATTTAATAAAGAACATCAGTGGACCTCATTGATACTTATGGTTCTAAATTTTAAGCAACGCTTACTTTTGTCTCTTAAAATTGCAAGCTTTCTCATAAGGTTACATTCACTAATGTAGAAGAAGATAGAGGGCGCACACTGAAACTTTTCACTGGTCATCGCTGAGTTTACTGACGTACAAGGTGTTTCTTGAGCTCAACATCTGTAAGAAAGCCAGATACGGTCATTTTCACGTGGCCAGATGATATGATGGAGATGAGAGAAAATATACTGACCAGTTTTAACAGGTAAACATTATTAAGCATCAATTGTGCTTAGAATGAGTTTTGCCTGGAAGGAAAGGTCTATAAAACCCTCCACTTGGGAGTGGGAAGGGGACTTTCTGGGTTGCAACATGTGAAAGCCAAGGGATGCCAGAACGAGTTGACACATGAACAAATAACATGAAAAAAACTATAGCAGTATTTTAAAGCTTTTAATCTAAACCAGGGAAGTAACAATGCACTAAAAGTACACCTCAGTCAGTAACAGAAATGTGTACAAGACTGGTCGAAAGTATTCCACCCGAAATACTCATCTTTAGTCGTATGTTTAAACCTTACCATCCTTTGAAGTCTATCTGTCACTTGCTGCTAAACGCGTCCCTGATTCACACAGCCTCTCCCTGCCAAAAGTGCAGAGGTGGTCTCTCCTTTTGAACTCCCACAATGTTTGATTTTTAACTCTAGTATTTTTCATCATTTTCTTCCTAATAATGGTGATTTGTATGTATTTATTAGCTCTCTCCATGGAACTTTCTAGATACCCCACAATGCTATGCCTGGTAAGGTTGCAGAAAATGATAAAAGTGTGTGTGTATGTGTGTGCGTTCATTACTCTGGGTTAAAAAAGGTATTTAAATCAATCAATTTGTACATTTATACTTCTTCACTTTATTTTTTATCATCACCTGAGAACATTTTTTCAATGCTTTGAGAGAGAGAAAGGGTGAGAGAAAAGGAGAGAAAGAAACATGGATGCAAGAGAGAAGCACCAATCCATTGCCTCCCACACACACCCAGACTGCGAATCAAACTTGCAATCTGCAGCCCAGGTATGTGTCTTGACAAGAATTGAACCCGCAACCTTTTGGTTACTGGATGTTGCTCCAACCAACTGAGCCACACCAGCCAGGGCTACTTTTTTACTTTATAACACACATTTCAATAGTTACTTCCCTGAGAAGAAAGCAGACAGGGTAGGTATAATTTTCACCACTTTACCATATTATTGGGCAGACTCAAAGCTAAAGTAATTTACTTAAGTTAACAAAATTAGTAGTGAAACTAGCACTCTGACCCTGGTTTTCTGACACTCTCATGCTCATTTTACTTATCAAACTGCCTCTTTAAAAAAA